>VNJW01001118.1:0-17009 GCA_008042615.1 Drosophila auraria | reverse complement strand
CTTATTTCTTTAGCACGCAGTATATATGTCGGAACGGCCGAAATCGGACCACTATATCCTATAGCTGCCATAGGAATGATGGCGAAATTAATGTACAAAAATTTTTAATTTTTCTGTTTTTCAACGAATTTCTATAAATTTCGAGATATAGTCGTTTTTTATAGTTCTAGAATTACGGTTTTAATTTCATTAAGATCGGACAACTATATCATATAGCTGCCATAGAAGGGATCGGTCGATTTATATGAAAATGTAAAATTCTACATGTAAAATGTAAAATTTACAAAATTTACATAATTTGACATTTTTTTTACATTACCAAAATGGATCGATTTTCAATGATCCAATTGCTGACTGCAAGGGTATATAAACTTCGGTTTACCGAAGTTAGCTTTCTTTCTCGTTTTTTTTTACCTTTGCACTGCGTTGCATAATTTTTTTATATTGCACTACGATGCATATTTTTTTATATAATATAAAAACTAATGTAAAATTGAGCGACATTAAAGTTGCCCGATTAGCGTGTGGCCTGAAAACCACACAAAAAAACTAGACAGAAAAACATGTAAAACACAAAAATTTTGAAGTAAAGTAAAGATCAAACAAAGACATTAAACTCAAATCTTAAATTTCATTAAATTTAAATTTCATATGATCGCAAAATTAAATATATATTAATGAACAATAATACCATCCGTAAATCCCCAGAAAATTATCAAATCAAATATAGTACTCACAATCAATGACCAAAATGGATCTAGTAGATGTAAAAGAAGTGGACACCACTGCTAACGTAATCAATAAAATTGAATCAAAACATAGATATTGGCATGTATATGGGAGTTATGTACAGGTCCACTCCATTCCCAGAACATAACACCAACATCCAAATAAACCCAATTAGCCAGACAGTTCAAGAGTTATTGGACTCAATAAAGGCCAAATAAAACGATTTCGCAACAAGAGTTAATAAACCCTCGTATGCATCCGGTTTCGCAACGGGAACACTTGCAGGTAGAATAAGTCTAATTCAGCATAGGTTTCGCAACACGAACATAATCAGGTATAATAAGTCTAAATCAGAATTCAAACTAAATACACCAACACAAACCAATGTAAGACAAAATAAGCTATCAATGTAAAACCTTTATATATGACAATTTCAATAAAGACAAATCAGTTGATATTTCCCACTGAAACTAAGCGTCGTGTCCGTCGTTATTTTATTTTTTTAAATCACCTCGCCTCAAATAATTAAATTTGGGCTCTGCTGCCGCTGCCGATATTTGGAGGAAGCGCAGCCGCTAGCCCCTTTTACTTTTAAGCTTAAGAATCAATCTGAATAAATACTTTGAATGGAGCTGACGCTCGCTACAAAACCATATTTTGATAAATATATTTAATAATGAAAACTTAACTCAATACTAACTTAACATGGCGACCGTGACAAAGGTCACTGCAGTAAAATTGTGCAAAGTGAATATTCGTGCGAAGTGAATAATGGCAGAGGAATTATGCCAAGTTAAAAAAAAACACACACAAATTGATGGCAGAGGAACCCAACTTCGAGACAGCTGTTCCTACTGAACAAAGTGATTTGACGCCGTTGCAAGAGGCTTTGCAATCAAATCCAGCCGATGCACCACGACCACTCACAATAGCTGAGTACCGGGCTCGACAACAAAAGACGGCGCCAAGGAAACACAAAAGGAGTAGACGCAGGGTAAAACTCCTGCAGCAACGGCGCCTAGTCAAGGACATGATCCAGTCGGCCAAAAACGAAGCAGACCGACAACGCTACACAGAGCGTCTTCAAGACATAATAGAGCAGCTTTGCCTTGGTGCGAAACAACGCAAACGGGCTGCATAATTGCAAATGCCCCAATTTGCCTTAATTATTAAGCTCTAAAATCAAGCCGATGCGGGAAACCGCTGCTTGAGAAATACTAAACTCTGATAGGCTTTAACTAACAAATGTGGTTGGAGAAAAAAAAAAAGTAATGAATTGTAAACCCAATGTGAGCCAACCACATTCAATAACAACTAATGTTTCCATGTCTCTGGCACTGGGTATCTACATACTCAGCCGCAATAAAACCATTGTCAAATGATAAATTTTTAAACAAAAATATCTTCTCAGAATTATTTATACCTAAAATTTTATTTTTGATTTTCAAAGAAGAAAATATTTTTCTTATTTTACATAACTCCACAAATAAAAAATTTGTTTGATGAAAAATAAAAATTTTTATTAGAAACCTTACTTTTTTTCTCCATGAATTTCTTTTTCATTGAATATATATACGTTAAAACAATTACATAATGGGATGGTTTAGTGACTCTAGTGAGGCAAAAGACAACACTGTCAACGTTGTAAACAACGTCACTATAGTTGACCACACAGACGATATAAAATCGTTGTGGATCCTTTTACTAGTTCTCACTATAGTGTCAGTCATACAATTTCTGCTCACACTCTATGTCAAGCACAATAAGATCATTAAGAAAAGATACATGAGTAGGGCAAATAACTTAGATAGGATCTAAAAATAAAAATATTATATAAAAATGAATACACAGGATTGCATTAGAATTACTATTGATAAGGAACCAGATTTTCAGAATAGGGTATTAGCCATAGTTAGAAACGGAGCAGAGCCTTATCTAAAATTGATAGTTTAGATTGCGAATATGAATCTATAAATAGGTACAATCTAGCTTTTTCTCCACTAATACATTGCTCAAACACCAAAAAAGCAATAGTATTGAGTACCATTCCAGGTATCCAAGTAAGATAAAGATATCAATAACCTCACCATTCCAGCCGTCCTTATTCAATCTGAATTATCAGACCAGGACTCAACAGACTCTGATACAAACTATAGCATTATAGAAGAAAAACCGAACACGATGGCAGACGAAACCGTTGCCCAAAGGGCATACATAAAAGATATTTCAAATGCCATCCCAGAGTTTAATGGACAAAAGATACATCTCCAAAGATTGATAACAGCCTTGAAGTTGGTTAGCTTGACCAAAGGCACATTTGAAGATTTGGCTGTAGAAGTCATTAAATCCAAAAAATTAGGATCTGCATTATACAAAGTACAAGATGAAACAACAATAAATGCAAATAAAGAAATTGCAAGACACTATAGTCGGCGAAACATCCGACGTAGTCAAAGCCAAAATGGCGAAAACAAGCCAAAAAGGCAAAACAGCCGAGAAGTTCACATCGGAAATAGACAACTTACGAAAGCTCCTTGAAGCTTCGTACATTGACGAAGGCCTATCGGCCGAACACGCTGACAAGTTCAGCACAAAGGAAGCCATAACCACAATGGTTAAAAATTGTGAGCATGGCCGCCTTAAAGCAATTTTAGAGGCAAGTAACTTCACAAATATGAATGAAGCCGTCACTAAGTACATACAATGCAGTACTGAAATGACTAGCAATGCAAACACCATACTGTATACACACAGACGAAATAACTATCGCGGTAACAAATTTAGAAATAATTAATGCGGTAGGGGTAATAACCGAGGTAACTATCAGAATAACGGATATTACCAAAATAATGGATATAACCAAAATAACGGTTATAATCGAAACTATAATAATCAGAACAACAATTAATATAGAGAAAACAACCGTGGTGGGAACAATCGTGGTGGAAACAATAATGGCAATGACACCAATAATTACAACAACAATAACAGTACAAATACAAACAGACAAAGCTTTAATAATGTCGGACAAGTACAAACCACATCGGAAAACCAATAAAGACCCTTAAGATACAAAGCCCAGTAAATAATATGGTTCACACTATAAACCTTAACTTCAATCTCTTTGTTTCCCTTTAAAAATAAACACACAAATTATATACATTGTTAGTTGATACAGGTGCAGACATATCTTTAATAAAAGAAACTTCAGACTCATTTAAGAATGTTGACTATAGTAATATTACCCAAATATCAGGTGTAGGTGAAGGAGCAACCACTTCAAAAGGATTAGCATCAATAGAACTTCTTTCAAGCAACTATGCTATACCGCATAAGTTTCATTTAGTAACTTCAAATTTCCCTATTCCCTGTGATGGAACTATAGGCATAGATTTTATAAAAAAATACAATTGTCAAATAGATTTAAAACCAGATAATGATTGGCTCATACTGAGACCAGATAACCTCTATAACCCAATTTATATTCCAATAAACCATACATTCGAAAATAATTTGACAATTCTGCCAGCAAGATCTGAAGTCGTCCGAAAAACTGCTATAAATTCAGCAACCAGGTATATTTTAATACCAAACCAAGAAATCCAAAACGGAGTATTTATTGGAAATTCCATTGCAGATTCCGAAAACACTTTTGTCCGAATTTTGAATACAACAAATAAAACTGCAATCATTCAACTAAACACACTTAAAGTCGAACCATTGGATGATTACGACATAATTAAATCCAATGAAAATGCAAGCCAAGACGAAATTTTAGACAAACTGAACAAAAATTTTCCACCCCAATTCAAAAATACTTAAAGAATTATGCACCAAATACACAGATATATTCGGAATAGAAACCGAATCGATATCAACAAATAATATTTACAGTAAACTGTTTCAGAAATCAAATAATAATTGAAGAAGGAAACAGCTTCTCGGTAGACACATTCATCTTGTTAAAAAGCAAGCACATACAAATTTGTAACCGAGAAAATCTGCTTAACGCATTGCAAACTGTAGTCAATGCCGAGGTAGTAAACGCAATACATTGCTCCCTACCGATCTTGGCATTTATCCAAGACCAACTAGTTGAATTGTTCCCAAGCACTTCATTCAAGTTTACGAAAAGCTTCGTACAGGACATAACAGATATAACCGAGCAAGGGGAAATTTTTATAACATAACACAACGAGCAGCACAAGAAAACGTAAAACAAATCTTGAGGGAATACGTTTTCCCTAAAATGCTTCGGCTAGCAACAGAAACATTTACATTTACAGACGACCACAGTTATAATGACGGTCCTTACCCATATTCGCAAGATGGTAGCTGCCCTAAATATCCACCATAGGGCCGCTAGGAGTATTAACTTAATCGGGACAGCACTAAAAGTTATTGCTGGCACACCCGACTTTGACGATTGGGAGCAAATAAAATTCAATCAGGAACAACTAATGAGAACAGATGAGGGACAAACAGAATTAAATACAAAATTTAAGAAACGTGTAAATGAACTCGCAAATGCGATAAATCAAATCCAAAAATTCGAAACAGGTAAAGAAACCGACCTTTTGGAAATTATTCCAGCAAAAAACAGAATTGTAATCACGGATCTAGACTCGGATCTTTTAATGGGCTTAACCCTTATTAAATATCGTAAATTCAGCGATTCTGGACAGCTCCGATATTGGAAAATTCATGGACAGACAGCTTTGTGACGTTAGTTTTATAGAATTATTAGAGGTATCTATCATAATTGTTTTTCAGAATTCCGAAATTTCACATTTTCTCATTAAATTCCCTAATCCTAAGTTTATATGTAAGTAGATAATGGTATATCCGGTTCAGCACCAGCACAAGATCCTGGACTTCGAAAATAGAAACCTAGTCGCTGAATGCCCAAAACGAAACCTCAACATCGGCTTCTGCAAGACTACGGTCGGCGCCACCTTCTGCAGGGAGCTCCAAAATAGCACCTGCGCCCAGCATTGATCCACGCTCCCTGGTCATCTGGATCCAGTTACCGTAGTGGATCACGGCACCCTCATCGTGAACGTTGTTAAATTATTAAGACATTACTTTTGTTTCTTCGGAATTGCACAAAAATAAGTTATCGACCAAGGTTCTGAATATTCTTGGATTTTTGTAAACAATATGACATTGTTACTCACGTTACTTCATTCCAACAATCATCTAGCATGTAGTATGCACATATATTGGATACCCACTGTACCAAGAGTACTTAACGGGTACACACTGTAACACTTTGTTGTAGTGTTTACATAACTCAAGGTCTCGGTCATAAACCTCAAGTGGACGAAATATGAGCCGCCCACTTATACATTGGCCCGCACACAAAGAGTGCATGGTCAGCATGAATGCAACACGAGCGGTCCTCGTGTATGTGCATATATGCAACTCCGCACTCCCGCCTTTTGAGCATATCTATATACTTAAGAATATATAACCGTCTCTACGCTGCCGCTGTTGGCAGCGCTGCTACGAGGCATAGACCTCATTAACTCCTAAGTGAATTTGTAAAGGACAGAGACAAATGTGAGTCCGGAGCGACAACAAAGGTTGCTCTGAATACAAAACTAAAACATTGAATAAATAAAACATACAAACTAAAACTAAATGAAAGACTATTCATTTTCAACGAGTCACTTTTATATTATCACAGTAAGTTGTATAGGGCAATAAGATGTACAGTTTTCTTGGTAGGTGTAACGGAAAAGAGTGAACAGGAACAAGTCATAAAGTCATATCACGAAAAGAGCAACCATAGAGGAATCGACGAAACTTAAGCTCACTTCAAAAGAAAGGTGTTTTCCTACACATGACAGTTGCCAAATTTAGAAATACGATAGGAAACCAAATAAGATAAAGTTCAGTCTGACGGAGACACCTATGGAAATAGTACAAGTTAACTAACTCAGCCGGGCGACGGCAATAACCGATCGTCCGAAAGCCCGCTCCGGCCAAACTGCTGACACAGCGTCTGGCCGGATGCTCCTGCATAGCCGGCAAGCACTGCCCATTGGAGTGGCCGCTATGGAGTTAATTTATGTTAGCTTTAAGTTTCAGTTCTGTTTTACATTTAATAAAGAGCACATCGCTCGTAACTGAAACTCCGGCTCCGCCGTACGATTATTAATTTTGGGTTATCGCGCCTCAAGGGCCGTTAATAACGAAGAGAAGTTCTCCCAACATAAACTGAAAGCTTCAGGAACTACGCTGACCCCATAAACAAGGTCGGTCAGCTCATCAACCGGAGAAGAGACTCTCCGCACCCCGTTTACCAGAAGTCCAAACGACCATCGGCGCTGACGTCTCCTCACCCTTCAAACGGACAGCGGCGAGGGACACTTGGGAACTACATTTATACTAAAATTAACTAATTGGCGCCCACCGTATATTACCCATTAATATAAAATTGGGAAACCATGTAAGTGAGCCCTTCATACTTATATTTTCCCGGCATCTGCATTTGTTAAATATTTAAATACACTGCCAGAATACTTTCTGCAGCTCCGTATTTAAGTTTCGTGTGAACATTTTTATTAATTAACATACTCATTAATAGTTTGACACTTTAATTGGTATTATCACATGTGATATTATAAATGTTTATCGTTGTGTGTTGTTTGCATTATTTAAATTTTTTAAATTAATATCTTGGTGCCAAACATTATTGCCAATATATCAGCCAGACTTATTAAATATCCCAGCCTAGGCGCAAAGGCGCCGCTGGAAAATAAATTAATTGTGCATTTATTGAAATATGTTTTTTGCCGACTGTCACTATCTCATTTAAATTATGTGCATTTAATTCACCCTTTATATGTCGTTGTCTTTTTGCTTGCACCTAAATTCTTTGTGTTAGCTTCGCAATAATCTTGGGTTTGTTGGGCAAGACCGCTTGAACATACATTAATTTGCTATTGCGATTTAGCTTGCACAGCTCCATATGAGCAATCCGTTCCAGCAAAATAGGAGTATCAAACAGTTCGAGACCGAAGGGCCGGCCAGAGCTTCTACACCGAAAAGTGTAAACGCTATCACATCCACAGCCATAAATATGGCATTTAACCCAGACCAAGTAAAGACGGTCGTACAGGCTGCCGTTAACCATGCCCTACAAGAAGCGGCCGCAAACAGCCAGCGTAGGGAAAATTAATTACGTCAGACTATTCAGAAACTGGCCAGCCAAGTGGCGGCGATACAAATCGCACCCGTCCAAACAGAAGCCCCTCAGATTAAAGTCTAGGCACCTATAGATATAAATAGCGACATCATTTGTAATGAGCTGCTAGACGCTGTCAAGTGCCTGCCCGAATTTGCGGGAACCCAAGAGACATACGTCTCCTGGCGGCAAGCGGCAGCAGGCGCGTATTCCATATTTAAGAACTTCGAGGGTAGTTCACGCCATTATCAGGCGGTTATTATTATTAGGAGTAAGATTAGACGCCCTGCCGATGCCGTGTCATCTTCATTTGGCACCGTCTTGAACTTCGATGCGATTATAAATCGACTAGATTTCACATAAAGTGACAAGCATTGTTCGCACGTCATAGAGCAGGAGATGGGTACCCTCAGACAGGGATATCTCTCGCTTCCACAGTATTACGACGATGTTGAATAGAAGCTCACCCTCCTCACTAATAAGGCAACTATGTGCTGCGAAGCCTCGGCGGCAAAAGTTTTATAAGAAAAATTCCGGGATGATGCCCTCCGCGTATTTATCTTCGGACTAAAGTGCAGTCTCACCGACTTCCTCTTCTCGGCAAAGCCGAAGGACATGCCATCAGCACTTGCATTGGCTCAAGAAGTGGAGTCCAACCACGAAAGGTACACCTTTGCATCATATTTTGCAAAAAGCCAGGAGGATAGGGACAAAAAACAATTTCCGCAGGCGGAAGAGCGCCAACAGGCCAATCCTCATGCTAATCCCCAACCAGGTGCTAGTAAAAATCCGTACTTCAAAAAAATTCAAAGAAATACTCCCGAACCCATGGATGTTGACCCGTCACTGTCCAGGATGTTTAAACCATCTCAGGCCCCGGCGTACCAAAATAGGAAGCCGGCCGCGTCCGATCGATCGGGACCACATAAAAAACAGAGGGTTAACCATGTCGCGCAAAGCGCAGGCGATGCAGAAGCAACATACACCACCGCAGCTTGTAGCGCGGCGCAAGAAATTAACGACGACGCCATTTGCGAGTACGACTTCCGAGTCGTCATTAATTTTTTAGGGGAAAATCCCTGCTACCCGTCATCAGACGAAGAGTAGCGGGGATTGACATGAAGCTTCTCATAGACACGGGTGCGTCAAAAAATTTCATCCGACCATATGAACAAGAAAAATGTACTAACCATAATAGACAAATTCTCGAGGTACGCTTGGGGATTAACGATCCCAGCAAAGGAAAGCATAAATATAGTAAAGGCAATAACAAGTTTCATGGCCTTATTCGGAGTACCCAAAAATATAGTTTGCGATCAGGGAGTAGAATTCTCGTCCAACCTCTTCAAAGACTTTTGTAGGCAGTACGATTTGGAACTGTACACAACGTCTTTTCAGCAGTCGTCGAGCAATTCCACGGTTGAAAGACTGCACTCCACAATTACGGAAATATCCAGGCTTATAAACGAAACTAAGAAGGCAAATAAGTTGGAAATCAGGCTTGAGGAAGTACTGGATGAGGCGTTTATAACTTATAATAACGCTATTCTGTCGTAAGCACATATATCGAATACCCACTGTATCAAGAGTACTAAAAGGTTACACACTGTAACACTTTGTTGCTGTGTTTACATAATACAAAGTCCCGGTCATTAACTCAAGTGGCCGAATACAAGCCGATCGCTATGCCTTTGCCCGCACACAGAGTGCAAGTGTCAGCATAATTGTAACACGAGCGGTCCTCATGTATGTGTATATCCCTCCGCTACCATAGCTATATACTTAAGAACATAAAAACGTCTCTCCGATGCCGCTGTTGGCAACGCAGCTGCGAGACTTAGACCTTTTAGCTCCTAAGTTATATTTGATAAAATAAGAACCACCAGAGAGCTCGGAGCGGCAACTACAGCTGCTCCAGCACAACAAATAAAATTATTAAATAAAGTCAAATGTAAAACAGAATCAACTGGACTTATCATTTATCAACTTAATGGCAAGGATGGCAACCAACTACATGGCGACCGTGACAGGACAGGTTTTATGCCGGAAAAACTATAAGCAAAGTAACCGTGCCGAAGGATATAACGCAAAATTAGAACCTAACAGGATCCGGTGTGTCATACTCAAAAGGAAAGGAAATTCCTTATATGAGTTGGGAAATGTAGTTGGGAAGAGTATCGGAATTTACCATGCTAAAGACTTATTTGCGGCGTGAAAAACTCACCACACCAAGCGCAGTCAACCAAGACAGTTCACCTGCAATTTAAAAACCTGTCATACAACCAACAGGAAACATGTCGTCGGTCAGCGTTCCAGCAAGGGATTATCAGAAGTATGAGGAAGAGATCCTAGGAGAAGGAGCAGTCTTCTACGAGGAGGCGTGGGAGCGCTACGAAACCGAACGCTTCTACGACGCCGTCGACCCGCCACCCCAGAAGACTGAGCCGGACACGCTGCACAAGCTGAGCTACCAATCCTACTAGGATTGGAAGCGATGCGAGCAGAACCGGCGACACTTTGATATCCGTCGACCGGCCCGCCGACGCAGCACGTCGCCTAACGACCGACCCCTTCCCACCCGGATTTTTGTATGAAAGGGGATCGGGTATCGTGAACATGAGGAGCCGGACTACGAGGGCGACCCGAGATACCTGGCTCGGAGGGATTCTGTCTAAACTTGAAGAAAGCAAAATAAAAATCTTTCCTTTTAAAAAAAAAATATTTTTGTGCTTCTAAATATGCGGGAGGGAATGGGGTATTTCTACTTTTCAGGTTTCCCAAAACTAAAGAAGACGTGCCCGAAGGACTGCGAGGGACCCTTGTACTCCCCGTACTGCGAGTACACCTGTGCAGCCAGCACCGGTGCCCCAACATAGAGCACCGGCACCGTCTTACGCACCAAGTAAGACCAAGGAGCAGTGAACCGACAGCGCTTCCAAGAGCGCATATTTTTTTTTTACCTTTGCACTGCGTTGCATAATTTTTTTATATTGCACTACGATGCATATTTTTTTATATAATATAAAAACCATTGTAAAATTGTGAGACATTAAAGTTGCCCGATTAGCGTGTGGCCCGAAAACCACACAAATAACTAGGCAGGAAAACATGTAAAATATACAAATTTTAAAGTAAAGTAAATATCAAAGAAAAACATTAAAGCCAAATCTTAAACTTCATTCAATTTAAATTTCACGTGAATATTATATATTTTAAAGAACAATAACACAAACAGTAAATACACACAAAATTACCAAATTAAATACAGTATCCACAATAAATATATGACCAAAATGGGTCTAGTAGATGTTAAAGAAGTGGACTCTACTGCTAATGTAATTAATAAAATTGAGTCTAAAATATCGACAGCGATCTAACAAACATCTTATTATCAATAATTGTTTTCTTTATGAGCGCATACATTTTGTATAAAGCCTATATGTACCACAATAAGTGCATATCAAAAAGGGCTATAAACAGAAGCCAGGCTAACCATCTGGATAAAAAAGATAGAAAGATAGATAGATAAAGATAGAAAAATCATGTACACAGTGACATATTGATAAAAGAGAATTGAATGTTATCTGATAAAATTACTTTTTATTGAAAATGAAATTAAAAAAAAAAAATAAAAAACCAAATATGAATACACAGGATTGCGTCAGAATAACCTTCGATAAGGAACCAGATTTTCAGAATAGGGTATTAGCAATCGTTAGAAATGGAGCAACGCCTCTATCGATTTCAGATTTCGAGTACGAATATATAAATAGATACAATCTAGGTTTTTCTCCATTAAATGAGCATTAATGAGACATGACTGGTTTTATTACTTTATGAATTTGATTGGGTATACTTTATAGTTAAAGTTAGAGCCCGTCTTTAAAAAAATTAAACCAATTTTCTTATCTCGATGATTTAGATTAGGAGTTGCACTTATAAATTTATTTAATGTGCTTTTACTTGCTGCACGTATATTTATATATTAACTTCTTCATTTTTTTTGACCGACTTAGAACGGGAAGTGAAGTTAATTTGTTTGAACTGGTTTTCCTCCATTAATACATTTCTCAAACACTCAAAAAGCAATAGTATTAAGTACCATTCCAGGTATCCAAGTAAGATCAATTATAGATGAAAGTTAAATACTTGGAAGAAATCTTTTAATGATGATTTCAAGAAAATAAATCACAGTTCATTAAATAATGGAATGGAATGAACTATATAAGGAATTAAATAATTTAAAAAGCGATTTTGACAAATCCTATAAGTCGCTAGCAAGAAATCGGCCAGTACAGCAAATTACTATAAATAAACATGCCGAAATATTAGTAAACCGCTTTAATACAGCGCGTATACTAATACATGACCAGAGAGACCGGCTAGACAAAGCCCAATGGTCTCAAGTATCTAGGTTCTTGATCAAATTGAGATCGAACTTAATAGTTATAAAACAAAGGTACAATTTAACTATTTCTGTACCAACTATTTTGAACACCCCATTGACAGTAGAAACTAGAGACGAGCTAGAATTATCAGACTCGCCAGCACTTGATCCGGCTGAGACGGATTACTGTTCCTACAGGTCCCGAAATAGAGGAGAAATATATCAATAACCTCACCATTCCAGCCGTCCTTATCCAATCCGAATTATCAGACCAAGACTCAACAGACTCTGATACAAACGATAGCATTATAGAAGAAAAACCAAACACGATTCACCTACAAAACTAACACCGCAGGAGTTGTTCACGGGCAGAACGCATAATTTTCTAAATAACGTATCATTAAATAATGAACACGATAACTTACAGAAAATCAATGCGTTCCAAGCCGAATCATATCCAAAGATAAAAGAAAGCGTAGAACAGCAAAAGAGTAAAAGAATAGAAGCAGCGAATGCAGATAGGCAAGACCCAAACTTGGTAGAAGCAGGACATACAATATCCGGAAAAGAGAACAGGAGAGACAAGCTTACTCCTCGATTCTCAAAACACAAGGTGTTGGAGGACAATGGCTTAACACTAACATCAATGGCCATGCCTGTAGACGTCTTCGTATCCTTCATGACTGCTAACACCTTCCCAACCCCCCCCTTCCGACCAGTACGTCTCTACTGAGGTCGACAGAGCCTGGACTGCAGTCCCGGCTAACGACGAGACACTGACCGCCCCGTTCGCTAGAGAGTACATTATGGCCTTCTATGCTTCTGACACCACATACGGGCTCATCAGTTACACATCAACGCTGGCCGGACGAGGGACAGACATGGTCGGATCACTCACAACCGTTCCGGCAAGCAACATGGCATATGTCGCCGGTCCCAAGCACATTATCCTCGTCCTCACGGACAAAACCTCCCTGACAACGAACGCGACTATAACCGTCGCGGGGCTGGACATCCCGGCCTACACTGGGGCGGAGGTCCGGCGCCCGGTTCCCATCCGGGGCCGGGCCCAGGCAGAGGCTGCGCCTGTTGGACCCGCAAATTTCTCGGCATATTGGGACAACTACTTCACCATAGATAACCTGTTCTCTATCAGGATGAACCTGGTCCTGGCCTGGGAGCACATCTGCACCCACCTAGCTGCCGCCGGGGTATGTGGGCAGGCTCTCTCTCTGTCTGCCGAACTTTCCACTGCTATGACCCCCGGGCTATACTTGGCCCCGTCGAAGGATAAACCGGCGTATGACCAAGACCGCCCACTCCTAGGCGCTGTCAACGTCGTTATGAATTCCGATGTCCCCACCTCCCCGCTGGCTCCCCACTCCCCCTACCTACTGGAAAATTTCGATCTGCTCTCCAATGGGGCCGAGGAAGCCTTCAAGAACAGACTAACCGGTCTCAACATCTCCACACTATCGGCGTACCACCTGCCACCTTCTGGGATCCAAGCCATGACAACCACTAACAGCGATGCGTTCATCACCAGAAGCAGGAGCCCAAGTGAGAAGTCCTACAGCCCCACCTACTCAGTCTCTCAAAGTAGCAGCCTCAAGAGGATTTCTATATACATTGGGCTGTTGGAGACGTGCGCTGGGAAGTACTCCTTCTCCACACCAGACGCGCTCGCGTCGTGGCAGCACATGCTATCTGCTGCTTTGGCCGGAAATACAGCTGTGATGCTGGTAAAGAACGATATCCCGACTCGAGACTGGTCGGGGTAAAGCAGCAACTGGGCCGACTTTTCACGCTACAGCGAGCTCGTGGACTTAAAGAAGGCCATGTTCATGGATACGGCACTCCACTTCTCAGCCGATTCCACCATGCTGGAGTGGGAGGGCTACTCTGACGAGTGGTCTCAGAGTGCTACCCTGGGATAGACCCCTTCACAAGTCGGGCCTGGTACCAGCACAGCCCAGTCCCTTCCCACTTCACTATGCAGTGGGGAGAAAAACTCCAACTCTTGAAAAAACCAACGTCCCAGCCCCAGAACGTCCTGATAAAGACCATGTCTGCTCAAAAGTACGCCTACCGCTTCGTCGCGAAGGACAAATAGGACCTTCTGTACGCTCTGGAGTCGACAGTTACGGCAACGTACGCCCCTATCCTGGTTGACAAGACTTCAACCGAGGGCGCGCCTGCTCCCATCTATGGGACATGGATTGACCAGATCAGCTACCAGTCTTGTGATGTCTCACACTCCATGGCTGGTAAGCTAGAAGACACGGAGACCATGACTTGCACCGAATCCCTAGAAGTCATCTTCAGGGAAAACATCGACCCCAGGCAGCTCTTTGTCATCAACTCTGACATAAGCACGCTGGACTGGGAGAAGAGGTGCCCCACCACGTCATCTATCTCCTGGCCTGACCCCCCCCCTCCTTTATGGACGTCATAACCGCTGCAAAAAACTATCTAGCGGTGCCCCTTCTGAGTGCCGCTGGCGGATTCCTGACAGGCGGTCCGGTGGGGGCGGCTGTCACGGGGATCGGGTCCATCGCAACCCAAGTCTTGTCGGACATCGCCGAAAACAGCAAGGAGAAGAAGCTCAAGACGGAGATAATAGAGAAGGTGAAGCGACACACAACACCGACTCCTCCCCCCCCCCCCCCCCCCCCCCCNCCCCCCCCCCCCCCCCCCCTTCGACCACTGCCCCACCTGTCGCAGACTCGGCACCTTCCCAGTAAAGGAGGTGGCCGGCCGTTGGATTCCTCATACGCTATGTATGAGCTAGGAAACGGAGCCGGAAAGAGTGTCGGGATCTACCATGCGAAAGATATTTTTGCGGCATGAGAGAGAACACAGATTTCTCGGTTCCGGGGAGCGATGCCAAGTTTCCAGCATTCACTATGAATTCAGAAATCAACCAACATGGACCTACGAATGAATAAAGTCTTACACACGGAGTACGAGCGGCTGCTGGGATCGTCACAGCGGGAGTGGGACTGGTGGCACGACGTGCCCACAGTCCCACTCCCGCTGTGACGATCGCTCGCCTTCCTCCCATACTGCCGCCGCAAATGTCGGCCAGTACTTTCCCAGTAGCCGCTCGTACTCCGCGCCAGCGCCACGATCGCTCCAATACATGACTATCAAGGCGGTGGACAAGGAGGTGCAAAGGATCCTCTACGAGGAGAAATTCGAGGTCCGCCTGCTGGAGCGGCGGGCAAGCCTACCCCCGGGATACCGAGTCCCGGGGGAACGCTTCTACTGGAGAGGACGAGGGTACCTCCCCCACGAAGAGCCCTCGGACGACGAGGAGGAGGAGGTACGCCCCAGGAGAGGCTCGCAATAGATACTATAAGCAATTTTTTTTTCTCTTTTCTCTGTATTAACAAAATAAGAAATAAACAAAATTTGTTAATTGTAAAAAGAAAATTTTTACACTTGTCTTGTCTCTCTCGGGAAGGAAGGGAAAAATTTTTTATTTCAGCTAATTCTTTTTCAGCAACATCTTTTTGTAGTCGGTCCGTATACCTGTTTGACGGTTACCAGTATTAACTGTATCGTATTTTTTTTTTTTTTTATTTTTTTACACATACCTATATATGTATCTATATAATTATTTTTTTTTTATTTTTTTTTGTTTTGGTCGACTGTACCTTTCAGCCCAGCTAGCTCAGTCGGTAGAGCATGAGACTCTCAACCTCAGGGAATGGGTCGAAGCCCACGTTGGGCACGAAAAAGGCATAACCGCCAGTGTAAATTTCCTCACGGGATCATTCCATGCTGCCTAGCATCGACGAACCCGAGCTTGTTACGTACGTCGGTTCTGCCGACGGAAACAACAGGTACACGTGGAAGAGAATAAGCGGGGTGGAGATAACACCAGGGGCTACAAATGCACGGCCCAAAAGCGAAAAATGGCGATCTCACGGTCTTCGCGAAAGTTCTGCAATCCCACGGTCATCAAACAGCAGAGTTGACAAAAATTACGCTAGTACATGGTACCAGACACTGACATACATAAGCACTCCAATTCAGACTACGGTCCCACGGTAACCGAGCACCGGTGGGTTGGTGAGCCGCCCCTCCATGTTCGGAAGGGAAAATACTCGGACGAGAACACATTCATTTTTTTTGGGTGCAATAAAGGGGAATTGCACATAACCGGGAACACATTCATTTTTTCGGGTGCAATAAAGGGGAAATGCACTTAACCGGGAACACATAAGCGGTACATTCAGGTGGAATAGTAGGAATCTGGAACACCCTTGGGTATAAAAGACCCTGGCCGATTGGTACCGAAAAAAAGAGAAGCAACCAAAACTTGGAAGCAATCGGGAGATTTCTAATATCGACCACCGCAACCTTAGAATTGTATCGGTTAATCCAAAGTAATTGGACGCACCTTTTTAATTTCGGAAGACATAGCGCTAAAAACCCAAAATCGCAATAACTAAACGGGAATAACCATGGGATCTACCTCATCGAAGATTTCCGATTCCCCGGCCAACGTAATCAACTCGATTGAAGTGGTGGACCATAAAGAAGACATCGATAAGGTATACCGCATACTCCTGATCAACACTGGCATTCTCCTCATCGCCCTGATACTCAAGGGACTAAGTGCCTACAGGAAGATGGTCCAGGGAAACAGGGACCGCCAACACGAGTTGGAGAAAGTGGTGACTCTGGCCAATA
>VNJW01001112.1:0-11022 GCA_008042615.1 Drosophila auraria | reverse complement strand
ACAGTATCTACCTGGTTATTCTCAAGCAGGGTTTCTTGACCCCCAGGATTGAGTTCCTCTATCTCAGCATCATCCTGATGTGCTGGCTCCCGAATTCTTTGCACAAGTCCCTCTACTAATTCTGCATCTGCTTGAGAACTAACTAATGGAACAGATTCGGTTGTATAAGAAGACAGCCACTGTTCGTTTATAACTACACTATGCTTTCTATAAAGCTCTGTATTTACTGAATGTCTAATTGCGTCAGCTTTTTTTACGGGTCTAATGGTTTCGGCCATGAAATCATGGTTATATTCCATTCTACGTTTGAGGTGAAGCTGTACTACCTCTGCTTCATGAAAAGCACGTGGGAGGGACGTTACGATATTACTTATCGGTATGGGTACATTAACTACAGCTTCTTTAATCGCACTCTGACGCTCATGGCCTAAAGACTTAATAATCATAAAAGGAAGACGAGGAGAAATTAGACGTTCCTCTAAGGAAGTAAGACCTTTAAGGCAATCGGGCAACTCTGGGAATTCAAGTCCATTTGAAATTAAAGTTTTTGGTTTAACACCAGACTTAATTTTGCGGCAACATGTTTTGCAAAAAGTTAAGAAATTGTCAGATGAAGGGAACTGACGCTCAACATTAAAAATATCCGCACTAAACTCGCAATTGTTTTCAATAAAATTGCCAGGTATCCTAGCTACTTGGTGGGGAAACCACAGGCCTTTACAGGAAAGGCAAATTTTATTTGGGCCCAGTTTAACAATTTTATTAAAATTTTCTATAAGAGCTTCTAAAATGGAGGGTCTGGGCAAAGCCTCTTCCTGAAAGCTATTCGCTCGTTGCTCTCTATTAAGGGAAGCATTTCTACGGTTTTCTAATTCCCTATTCTGACTTATCGACCTATACTGACTAACTCTTTGGCTAAGCCTTCTTGAGGCGTCAAATGCTGCCTGTCTTGCGGCTAACCGGGCACTTCGACGTGCCGCGGTATTTTGCATCCGCTCAACAATCCTTCTAGTAAGGTTATTTCTAGCTTGAGACCTACTAACTCGATTCAACTCTCTCTCTAATATTCGTCTCTCTACATCTGTCTGCCTTACTGTCCGCCTAAGTGCCGAGTTCTGAGTCTGTTCGTTTGTTCTGTACAGCGAATTCTGTCTGCGACTTTGCCTACGTGTCGTAAAAGCCTGATGTTCAGGCTGCCTAAAAGCTAAGTCCTTTCGTCGCCATCTCCTAAAATCAGAAATTCCTGTCTGCCCGTTTGCCCTATACTCCAAGTCCCGCTTACGGTTTGATCTGTGTGTTCTATCAGCCTGCTGTTCAGGCTCTCTAAATTCTACGTCCGTACGTCGTCGTCTCCTATACTCCGAATTCCCTGCCTGCTCGTTTTCTCTATAGTCCAAATCCCCCCTACGGTTTGATCTACGTAAACTATCCGCCTGCTGTTCAGGCTCTCTAAATTCTACGTCCGTACGTCGTCGTCTCCTTAACTCCGAATTTCCTGCCTGCTCGTTTGCCCTATATTCCAAATCGACCCTACGGTTCGATCTACGGAAACCTGCTGTTCAGGCTCCCTAAATTCTACGTTCGTTTGTCGCCTTCTCCTAAACTTAGAATTTCGCCGCCCGAATTAGTTACCGATAAATATACCCAAATATACATATATTCACCTGTGTTAAACAGTAGTTTTTAGACTTTTTCAAAACTTAAAAAAAATTAATTTAGAATAAATTTCTAAAATACTTTTTATATTTTTGTAAAGGTAAATGGAACAATATACAAATCTTCATTTTTTTTTAAATAATATTTTAATGAAAATAATTTAGTAATTTAAAATATTAATAATACATTAAGAAATATATTATAACATATAACATTCTTATTTTTACCATTAGCCCAATAGTGAATATGCCCATATTGTTAGGGTACCTAGTATGAAAAGTAGCAAAAGACCAAATATTCTTGCTGGGTCGAAATGAAATGATCACACACATGCACCCGTGTACGTGAATACATATAAAGAAGAATTCAACCTTCTTGAAGATGCGCCACTCTGCGACTAAACGAGCGAACTCTCGCAATCAATGTGCTTCATAAGAATGAGAGAGCGAAGAGAGAGAGAGAGCCGCGAGAGAGCGACGGGGCCGGCCGCTAACAGGCCTGGGGCCTGTCGCTAAGAAATTTTTGTGTCCATTTTCGTTGTATAAAATGAGTAGTCTATATGTTGTATGGTTAGTGATATTGCGCAATATGGAGCATAGCCAAGGCGTCTAAGCGATGGGAAACCGATTTTTATGCAAGACAGTTCTGAGTTCTAATCCCGCTCATGCCAAAGAATTTTTTTACATTTTTACATTTTTTTTCAGATTTTTATTCATTTATTCAAGTTAAAAATGTTTTTACATTAATTTCGCCATCATTCCTATGGCAGCTATAGGATATAGTGGTCCGATTTCGGCCGTTCTGACATATATACTGCGTGCTAAAGAAATAAGACTATGCTGAAAGTTTCAGCCCGATAGTTCAAAAACTGAGAGACGAGTTAACGTAGAAACCGACAGACAGACAGACGGACATGGCTAGATCGACTCGGCTGGTGATGCTGATCAAGAATATATATACTTTATGGGGTCGGACATGCCTCCTTCACTGCGTTGCAAATATCATGGCAAAATTATAATACCCTCTGCAAGGGTATAAAAATTATAACAGTTCGGCAAAGTGGGGTCATAAAAGTGAATTTTGTTATTTTTTGTCATTTCTTGGTCATTCTCGTTCTTTTCTGTAGTTTGGCGCAATTTATTTGGTCAACACTCGATCTCTTTTTTCTTTTACACACACTTCTCTATTACAATAAAAAGCAACTTTTCGTTAAGAAAATGTAGAAGCTATTAGATGTGACAATCGCTGACAATTTAATTTCAGTTCTGCCAAAATTAGGTTAACAGTTGTCGAAGTATACTTAGTATAACAATGGCGCTTCATATGTAATGGCCCAGTTGTCTAATCAGCCCATGCATTTACATTTTGCAAAATTGGCCCGAGTTCAATCCCACACATAACCAAAATATTTTCTTTTTTGTATTTTTATTCAAAATTTTTTTTCTAGTTGTTCTCCGGGTATAATAACAAATGAAAAAGGAAAAAATGCCAAACAAGAAAAAATAACAATAAAAAGTATTGGCGCGGTCGGGGCTCGAACCCACGACCTAGACGGCTACAGGCTACGCAACTTGCAATAACAACGTCTTAGGGGGGTGTTTTAAAATTCTAGCCTTATTGCTAATATCTCCCATGTTTATCATCCGATTTTACTGAAAATTTCAGAAAACGTCCGCTCAAACCTATTCATTTATTTTATGTTTTAACTTTAACCCGAAAATAACGAGTATAGCTTATTTTACTTTTTTTATGATTTTTGAGGGCGGAAGTGGGCGTGGCCAAATTTTAAAACAAACTTGATCTGCGTGCAACAGATTTCAATGTTGTCACCAAATTTGGTAACTCTAGCTCTTATAGTCTCTGAGATCTTTTGGGTCACACGGACAGACAGGCGGACAGACATTTACGGATATTTGTATCCAATTTGAAATTTAAGTAATTGCATACAGCTGTTCTGGATCCAGTGTTGTGAAATTATAACAAATAGTACTGCAAATCGCTGGAAAAAAGAGCTGTCGAGTTCGCAGAAAAATGTCCCTTCGCATCAGTGTTGCCAACTTAGCAATTTTCTTGCAAGATCTTGCTATTTGGCATGACCCAAAACTGGAAACCACTCAATCTAGCAAAATAAAATTGCTATTTTAAATAAGTACATAAGTTGTCTCCTATGAACTAAATCTTAGCCATAGGGCAGCAATCGATACAAATACCATAAGTATACCATCCAGCGTGGCCGAATCGAGTAAATACCTTAATAGAATTTTGTTCGGTAATTCTTAAGATATTTTCCCAATCTTGGATCGCGGTCACAGTGCTTTCAAATTCAAATTAAGTGATTTGCGTGGTAAAGCCAAGTACTAAGATCAAGCTTACGGAATTCCGTGAGCGAAATTGTTTTTCGTTCGGGAACCAGTGAGACCGAAGAAAACAAAGAAAATGTTCAGTGTTTTACTTTATAAAGAGATATAAATTTATAGGCATTTCATTGGGCTTATTATTAATGTTTTACGCCGCAATGGAGGTGAAGGCAAATAAAAGTGGCGCCAACGCCATCGCCACAAAAAAAAAATGTCAATAAAGTTGTCAATAAAAATACAATTAAAATATGTTTTATGCGTTAAATCGCATATAATATACCTCGCCTTTACGTCTTTTATCAATTCCACATTGGAATTGGAATTGGACAGTGGGTGCACACTGCTAAGGGCAGCAGCAGCGCTGTAAATAATAGCAGCAGCAGCAGCCGACGAGCGGGGCAGGGGGACGGGGTAGATGGTCCCGGTAAAGCTGCCTAGGAACAGGCAGAGTTGCGAGACCGCCAAAAGGAGACGCTGCTAATATAGCAGGACTCTGGTGGATCTTGGACTCGGTGGCGTGATCGGCGGGCGTGGACTTTGGCCGTCCAGGAGGAGACGCCGTGAAGAATAACGGGATAAGCCGGACTTTGGACCCGGTCACTCGATATTCACCGGACTTTGGACCGGGTGGCGTGACCGACGCTGGCAGGAGTAACGGGACTGGCGGATCCTATAAAAGGCGGAGAACGCAGGCGCAAAAAAACCAGTACGACTGCGAGGATTCAAGCGAGTGCGTGAACGGAGCCAGTGAAAGCAAGTAACCCAGATCAAGAAGCAAAGTCGAGAAGTTCGGAGCTTGAAGTATCAAGCCTTCCGAACAGAGACTTCAAAGCTGAGATCTGTCGCGAACAGAGGTTACGGAGTCAAGGAGTTAAGGAGTCAACAGCTCAAGGAACAGCGAGGTCCTGCAGCAAGGACCAACGGGAGAGATAAACGGTCGAGTGTAGTCAAGTTGTGGGAGTTGCGAGCGTGGCTAGGCTTTGCCGGGCGATAAACCGTTTCGACGATATCCCAGACCAAGGCGCAGAGCGGGCGATAAGGGTGGCTAAGCTTTGCCGGGCGATACAGCCTGCCAGCTCTGTACTTGAAGCTGCAAAGTGGGCGTTCGGAGTGGCTAGACTTCGGCTGGGCGATACACTCTGCTAGCTTTGCAGTGAGGTCGCGAAGTGGGCGTTCGGGGTGGCTAGGCTTCTAGTGCAATAAACACCTGAATATTAAATTAACCCAAAGCGTTCTCTCTGGGCGGGCAATCACGTATAATATAAATTTGGTGGGACGAGCACACGATCTCGACTGTGCTAGCCGCACACAATCGTTGTGAGCTAAACCGACGAAATCAGCTCGTTGCAGTACATACAATTGATATATTTCGCTTACGGAATCACAGCTGTTTATTTGTTTGTTTTGTTAAACGTTTTACCCGGTTCGCTCACGGAATTTCGTTCATCTTTGTACCCGATTAACGAAATACCACAAAATGCTTTTTCTTGATCTTATCGTATGTCCGTCAAATAAGCGTCGGTGAGTTTGCGTCGATATGGAACGGTGGGAAATGTAACACTGATGGAGTTCTTATTTTTTAATTATTTTGTAAATAACGCATTAAATCGAACAAACTAAAGTTTCTACTTGTTAAGAATTTAATTTACTTATGTTTTATTTTGAGTTTGGGCAGATTTGACCAGCGCAGGTGCCTTAAATACCAATTCAAAAAATCGTGCCCCCCTTGTTTTTGAAATTGCTCCCCCCAACGGTCGCGTGCCAACATTCAAGGTACCCCAAGTTTTGGAGCATTCATTTAAGTATCTCCCCACATAATTTCATTGGATTCCTTCTGATAGTTTTTTAGAAAATTGCCCAACAGTGGGCCAACCTATGAAAAGCTCCCATACAAAAACAGCAGCAAGAAGTTATAGAAGTCCTATAACTCTACTTTCGGATCGCGTGCCGATATACACGGTATATGGGGATATTGGGAATTGAATAAAGAATATTTGGAGAAAGTTTTATTAAAATCGTACCGACAGATTTTGAAAAATTCGCTTTACAGTGGGGTTTAGGGAATAGCCGTTAACGAAGGCGCCAGCAGCGGAACTGGAACCGTTCGTGAACCAGTCGCTCCCTGAGCCATCGGAACCATGTTAATTGGAATTCAAACAATTGGCGGGACTAGACAAATAGGGGCTACCTTAAAAAAATTATTGCGGCTCTAAACGAAAGCGTGCCGACATGCACGGTATACCAAAAGAAAGGGAAAAATTGCGATGAAATTCGGGTCCAATCTCCATGAGATCCTCCCGACAGATTTTGAGAAATTATTGTTTTTCTCTTTTCCGACCAGATTAACAAACACTGATTCCGTATTGTTCCTTACGCCATGCGCTAGCTGCTGACCATTCGACATAATCGACGCAAACTTTTGAAAAATTATTGCGGCTGAATACTTTCGCGTGCCACTATGCACGGTATATCAAACGAAATAATTCAAAAATAAAAACCCCCCCGTGTTACATTTCCCACCGTTCCTTTTCGACGCTAACTCACCTACGCTAATTAGACGGACATTCTTATTGTTCTTTTATTTTTATATAAAGTTTTCCGTTTAAGCTTAGTACGCAGACACTCGAACAGCGCTTTTAAGCAGTGAGAGACAGCTAGAGGTCAATAGTCAGGAAACACTTTTCGACAGCCCTGTTTTAAAGGCCGGTACGCAGATGAACGAACAAAATACCAGAAAAATACCTGGTGGCGCGAGGGAAGACTTTTGGTATTTCCAGATCGGGGTGACGAACAGAATAAAAAATTTATTAAAACGACCTGTTCTCAACTATTGGGCTCTCGCTCTCTCTTACCGTTTCTTCACACATTTCAAACATATAGATCACGCCAAGAACAAGATCCGAGTCCAGGAGTTTAGTAGAGATAAAGATGTAGTAACTAAATTGGTAGCGGCAAATTCAATAATACGGGAATTGGGTAATATAAAATATTCGCATAAATGAAGGTCTGGAAGGAAATAGCTCCCTCGATGTCATATTTGGTTATTACTTTGGTAAGCACGGTGAGACGTCACGCTCGGTGTCTGAGATGAAGGCGTCTGAGGTGACGACCAGCGCCCGCTGCTGCTGACAGCAGTGTCTGGCTGAACAAATCCTTCATTACCGAGCGGGAGAAGGACATGTTCAGCGTACCTTCAGCGAAATGTATGTCAGCAAGAATATGGTGTACAAACAGAGTAACTTCGAATCATTCCACCAGTCCCACAGGAGTAGCTACGGCAACCTCCCAGATGGTGGTGAATTCCATTTGGTACAAACAGAATCACCAGCAGCAGCCGGTAGAGCAGCCCTTGTCCTCGTTGTCGATCCAGGAAGGAATGTTAGATAACTAGTAGGGGGAAAAAGGGGCGGCTACGGTGTCGGTGGCCATTGCGCACAGATGAAATTTTCCAAAACGAAGCTGCAAATCTGTACAACTGCCTTGTCTTTTGAAAGGATTATATTGTCAACAAACATAAAATAGCTTATTTTAAATACGTATGACCGCATCATTTACCTCCCAGAAATGCCGAAGAGCGTTTTAAGAAGCGGTCACACTGGAAAAAGATTAAATCTGTTTGGGGTTGCGAACTGTTCGAGTATCTGCGTGCTAAGCTTTATGGATTTTTTCGTTGATGTCAGTACTAGGCTTAAACTGTGCAAAATTTTGAAACATACCTAAATAATACAAAAAAAAACTTCGTGACGAATGGATTGAAAGCCCCCAACGCGAAATTTTGGGACTTAAAATGCCATGTCGAGATACGAAAGCACTCTGCTGAATCTCGCAGAGGCAACCAAACAATTGGGTTTCTTAGAACGTCTAGAGAGACATTCACAGAGGGAGCGGCGCTTGCGTGTTTGTGGCACAACATTTTGCAATTTGCTAGGTTGCCCACTTAAATAATTTGAGTAATGATAATTATGATAATAATGATAATAATGAATAATGAATATTTCATCATTTTTTTTTAAGTGAAACTTCTTAAGGCGCGTCATGAATTTTCGGGAATAAAACCGATTTTGGATCGTCACGAAAATCGGCGAGATCGAGCGAGATAGTATGCTTTCTATCTTACTTAATATTGACAATTACTTATAGCATTATGACACTGCATTAAAAACTTTATTAAATGGCGCATTAATTAGAAGCTTGACAGCAACCATAGGATTTTACCTAACTGCGAGCAAGACGACTATACGGCACTTTCAATGAGAGATTAATGCATTAATTGATCAATAATTGACAAACTTATCGGTTTATCGAAAAAAAAACCAGACAAAAAAATTAGTGCGGTAGAATATACCTTCTGTAATGCATTAAATTGTATGTCCGTCAAATTAGCGTCGGTGAGTTAGCTTCGAAATGGAACGGTGGGAAATGGAACACGGATGGGGTTTTTTATTTTTGAATTATTTCGGAAATAAACCATTAAATCGAACAAAATAAAGTTCCTAAATATTAAGAATTAAATTAACTAATGTTTCTTTATTAGTTTGGGGCAGATTTGGCAACCGCGGACCCCTTAAATATACATTGGAAAAATCGAGCCACGACCTTTTTTCAAACTGTTCCCCCCACAGAGGATGAGCCGCAATGCACGGTAAGTCAGGTTTGGGAATGAAAAGGAGTGGGCGGACTATTAGCCAAGATAAGACTGGTCGAGGTTGATTTCCCAAAATCCCACGTAGAAAAATGAATATGGAGTTGTTGGGGATCGCAGTAGGAATTTTTTAGCTTTATTATGCCTTCATCGGCTGGTCGCAAAATTAGAAATAAGTACATGTCATAAAATAGAAGTTGGGGAGAGCGGCTTGGAAAGCTCTTGCGGAGAAAGACAGAGGGAGAGAGAGTGTGCGAAAGCGTTGGGCTCCGTGAAGCGGGACATTTCGAAGCCGCTAGCGCTTTACACTGACTCTCGCTCCTCTTGGCGCGAACATTCTCTCCCACACAGAAGGATTTAAGTACTCGCGGGGACACTTTGGAGGTTGTCGGTTGGAACCGACGGAGACACAACCTAGGAGGTTGAATGGAATCAATGGCCTCTAGAGTTCTATAGCGGTCAGTCAGGAATGAATCGAGCTCTGCCACTTGGGAATCGCGGTTTTGTTTGTCAAGGATTGTTCCCACAATGAGAACGTAAACTTAGGTAGCTTCGTAGAGCACAAATAAACCAAAAGACAGTCCCAATTTTCGGTGTTCATGCCGGACATTTCTAAGGACGTAAGACAACTCAGAATGGTTTCCTGCAGCACCTTCAAGGCTGCCGAAGATTCATGTGCTATGGATTGTCTATATAGACCGCTGTGAAAAGGTCTCGGAACGTGGGCCAGAGAAAATAATCGCCCGAGAAAACTTCGGTATCGCACGGAGGTAACTGGCAACCTGCTGGAGTATAATTTGGAGATTTGAAGGACTTGGATTGTGCTGATTGAGACGTCGCTCGCTCAATTTGCTCGTTGAGTTAAGCTGCACATGACTCGTAAACTGAGCAGCAGTAGTCATATTTGGCCTGGAGGATTGGCAAGGTGTCGATCGACCCCTCTACTGCTATTAGATCCGAATAGGCTTAGTATGCTTGTTGAACTTTGTCTCATAAAGCTCGGATGTGATCTCGGCGGACTTGGAATGTGTAGAGCGACGGCGTGGAGAGGCTGTAGTGTTGACCATCGCCTCGAATTGGCTTACGCGGTCACTAACGGCAATAAATTTATGTAAGGCCGCTGTTGTCGCAGTGGGCTTCTCGCTGAGTGGCATTTTGTATTTTATTTATATATGTATGTGTATGTAGGACGGAACACCGGAATGACACACTGGAATGTGTGGAATCGAAACTCTGGAATGTGTGATATCGAAACACTTTAAAGTGGTATATCGAACACTGGAATGTGTGGAATGAAACACCGGAATGTGTGGAATGAAACACCGGACAACTATTTTGGTAACGGGTTCTTTTTAATGCCTAGTACTAAGATCAACGAAAACCGCTTACGGAATTCCGTGAGCGAAATTTCGATATATTTCGTTCGGGAACCAGTGTGACCGAAGAAAACAAAGAAAATGGTCAGAATCGGTCGAAATCGGTCACGCTGACTTGTATTTCCAGCTGTGTTTTGTAAACAAATTTTATAAAAAAAAACTTTAAAAAGAGAAATTAATTTAACGCATTTGATTTGGCTTATTATTAATGTAATGTTCCGTAAAGGAGTTGAAGGCAAATAATAGTGGCGCCAACGCCATCGCCGCCAATTAAAAAATATGCAATAAAATTGTCAATAAAAACACAAAAAAAAAGTTAATTTATGTACTAAAGTGCATATAATATGGCTTGCCTTTATGACTTTTATCAATTCCACATATTACAACCGAGCAGCGATTACCTCCTCCCCCTTCCCCTGCATGCTGCTTACGAAATATATGCAATTGATATAATTCGCTTACGGAATCACAGCGTTTTATTAGTGTCTTTTGCCAACCGTCTTACCCGGTTCGCTCACGGAATTCCGTTCATCTTAGTACCCGACCAAACGAAATACCACAAAATTCTTCTTCTTGCTCTTTTCGTTCTTTTTATACCCTTGCAGAGGGTATTATAATTTTGCCATGATATTTGCAACGCAGTGAAGGAGGCATCTCAGACCCCATAAAGTATATATATTCTTGATCAGCATCACCAGCCGAGTCGATCTAGCCATGTCCGTCTGTCTGTCTGTCCGTCTGTCTGTCCGTCTGTCTGTCTGTCCGTCTGTCTGTCCGTCTGTCTGTCCGTCTGTCTGTCGGTTTCTACGCGAACTAGTCTCTCAGTTTTTGAGCTATCGGGCTGAAATTTTCAGCATAGTCTTATTTCTTTAGCACGCAGTATATATGTCGGAACGGCCACTATATCCTATAGCTGCCATAGGAATGATGGCGAAATTAATGTACAAAAATTTTTAATTTCTCTGTTTTTCAACTAATTTCTATTAATTTC
>VNJW01001109.1:0-11083 GCA_008042615.1 Drosophila auraria | reverse complement strand
TGATAATTATGGATTAAAGCTCAAAAAAATGAAAAGGAAGGTGATTTAGATATGGAGTGGGAGAGAGGACCTATGTGTTAGGGTTATATATGTGTGTTTGTTTTGGTAGATAGGGGCAGCTGCAAAAGAATTCTGCAAGCAGACTGCAATGGTCGGGAAGGGAGATGCAGAGGAGCTCGAAAACAATCTAGAGTCTCCAAACTGAAGGTGTTTCGTGGAGATATGGTCGTTAAGTTTTGAAAGTTTGTTTGAATGTGAATTGTAAACAAACTGTGCAGTGTATAGTGTTGTCGAACGTAGAGTCCTCTTCAGTGTCGATTCTATGTTTATTGTCTGTTACGCGTGTCAGGGGCCGGGTTATGTAACCCACGACCCGAACCAGAGCTAGCCGAGACATGGCCCGAGCGATAGCTGCACGCGCAGGACCAGTGTTGGTCATAACAAGCAACTGTAGTGGAAACGGGGCCTAAGAAACCTTTTTATAATTGTATCATGATACAATTATGAAGGTAGTCTCGTCGGAAGAATAAGGCCCCCGTTCGGAAAAATAAGGCCCTAGTTCGGCTGTCAAAGTTTGTGTGAGAGAAACAAATGTATACGACAATAGAAAATGTGTATTAACCCTTATATGGTGTTTGGGCCTATTTTAATAATAAGTTGGAGCTTTTTCTTCATAATTAAATTTTTAATTTGCGAGCTCGATGCGGCGTAGCTTAATTTTGGAATTGCTGGCTTCGGATCTGCTTTTCTTACCGGAACAGCATCATTGTTTAGTCGCCTTCTCTTAAAAGTCGTCCCCTTATTGGTTGTCGACTTCCACTGTGAAGCATTTCTGTGAAACATTTCGGTGCATTGATAAAATTTACGCCTTGGACGTGTTTGCGATAAAAATTGCATAAAAACATTTTTATTTGTTTTATATAAGGGTTAATGACAGATAAGATAAATTGTACACACACAGCCTTACACGTCAACGAGCAAACAAGAAGTGTTCAATAAGGCCCTACACCCGAACGCCAAACACACAACGAGACTACCTACTATAATTATATCATGAACTGTATCATGCCTTTAGGTCTGTACGCAGATGCTCGAAAAGTGTTCCAAAGCAGTGCGAGAGAGCGAGAGGGTGACTATTGACCTCTCGTTTTGACTCAATGCTTGGGAACACTTTTCGAGCATCTGCGTACTAAGCTTTTGGTCAAAAAACAGATGGCTAGTTGTGGTAGTAGGGCAAAATCGCATATCGATAGGCAGATAACGACTAAAATAATCGATACTATCGTGATAAACTACTAAATGCAATAGCTTTTATCAGTCTTGTCACCACTATATTCCTATACCTTTAAACAGGAAAAATGTCGCATTTTACCCAGATTGCAGAATTGGGAAATGAAACTGTAGTGGAAACGGTGCCTAAATGCTTTTGGGGTGTCGAGCTATTTTACCGTCTGAGTACTAGGCTAAATAAAACAATTTTTTACCTGGCAACACTGGTTCCCGTTCGGACCCAGCTACAGTGCTGCCAATTCTTCGGGTCATAAAATAAAAAGTAAATAGCGAAAAATAACTTAAAATGGCTCCTGAGAGCTTTTTTTTCTTGAAAAGGTGTGGCCACGGTTCCTAGGGGTGCGCTGCGCTTCGTTGGACGTTCGAGTATGGGAATATCTTCAATATTGCAATATATTTAAATTTATCCTGCATATGCCAATAGAAAAACGCCAGAGCTTGTAGGAAAATAGCTAAATGGGCAACACTGCCCAGCTATTTTCCAATATGTTTACGCTGCACAGGAATTTAATTAAAATTAATATTTGAGGTCTTCGATGGCTGCCGACGCCCATTTGAAAGAGCAGCCAGTTCCAACGGGTGCTGCCAGCGACTGGCGACTCTGGTGTCGACTATGTGCCAATGAAGACATCCAGGGCAACATGAATGTGTTTCTCAAAAATGATGGGGATGCATCTTCTGGCGATCTTTCATTGGCCACCGCCATTGGCAAGTACTTCTGGGTGAATGTATGTGGACGTTGTAATTCAAGCCTGGGAGGAGTTTGAGAATCATTTGAATTATATTCAATCATATCTAGATATCACGTGGGGAGGATTTGCCGGAGATGATATGCTGTGAGTGCCTTACGCTTGTCACTTCGCTGGTGAACTTCTCAGAGCGCATTACCCGCGTGCAGAAGCTCTACTGCATCCTTCAGAGCGCATCCAGTAAAGAGGTACCGTTGAACGTCCAGGAGCTGCGCTCTAAATTCGGTCTGCTCGAGGAGGCACCAGGAACGCTAACTGAAGTTCACTACGTGGATGAGAAGCCCAAGGTGGGCGTACAAGTTGGTTTGTTGCCAGAGGAGCCGGAGCCCGCTTTTGAAGAGCTTGAAAACCCTTTGACCCCGAAACGGGTAGAGAAGCAGATCGTGGATCAAGGAGAACAAGAGCAAACAGGATCCAACGCCCAGGATCCAGACTACGAAGCCGATGAATATGGTGTTTTGGTTAAACTATGCGATGCGTATGACATAAGTGAGCATAGCTCCTCCTCTGGGGGAGTCTTGACTCGCTCCCTCTCCCCCCAAATGCAAGATAACGTCGATAAATGTTCGATATATCCTGATCCCGATAAAAGCCACCAGTGCACCAGATGCTTGCAAACATATGCTACCGCAAGGTCTTTACACAGGCACATGCACCAGGATCACAGGAAGGCTGAATCAGCTGGATCTGACCTGCTTACCTGTTCAGAGTGCTCCAAGAAGTTTCGCACTCACTACCAGATGGAGCGGCACAGACAACGCCACCTGTCCCGGACCGTGTCCAAGCCAAAGCAGTATGCCTGCAACAGTTGCGACAAGAAATTTGCCAGCAGTGCGTCTGCCACGCAGCATGCCCAATACATGCATCTAGATGAACGTCCAAGACCAGTGATATGTGAACAGTGTGGTGTGGGCCTGCATTCGATGAGTGCCCTCAAGGAGCACGTGTTAAAGCATACGGATTACGCTCCCTTTGAGTGTGAGGTGTGCAAGAAATGTTTTAAGTCAGCCAACCGCTTGAAGCACCATAAGGAGACGCACGATCCGCACAAGTATATATGCCCTGAGTGTGGAATGCAGCTTAACTCGCGGCCCACTTTAAATCGCCACCGGCTAGTCCACACAGATCAGATGCAGCACAAGTGCGACTATTGCGGAAGGGAGTTTAAACGAGCCAAGGCTCTCAAAAACCATCTTATTCTGCACACGGGACTGAAACCGTACTCTTGCGACTTCTGTGATCGCACTTTTGCCAATGGCTCCAACTGTCGCACGCACAAAAAGAAAGCACATCCCGAGGAACTGGCAGCTCAGGAGGCGTCGGGTGGAGGCAAAACCTACAACAGAAATATACCGAAGTTGGAGGCCCTCAAGGCATTGTAGGTTTAGCGTACACTTGTAATATTGTCTTTATTTATAAAGCAGGAAAGGGCAAGCCTTTGCTCTGGGAGCAGCTCGCTGCTCTTCCCGTTAGAATTTTCGGTAGGCGCCAGCAAGTCGACTCAGACGGTCGATGCTCGCGCTCAGCTATCCTTGAAGTTTTACAATAACAATGCCACTGAAATTTGGGCGCCAGAGAGGCGGGGAAAAGGAAAAGAAAAATTGTACGCGTGCAGCCGACGCACATGATAGCAATGACACAACAATTTTAAAGGGAATTCTGCACTTTTTTTTAAAGTTTTGATTGACTGACGAAACGGAAAGTTCCGAGTTTGAGATCGAATTTTTGTCAGTGTATTCCCCTTATTCGCACATTTTATGTAGCTCATGACTGCGACGGGTCGAGAAGGTAGTGGTTATGTTTTTTTTTCGTCTACCTGCTCAGTTGCTCTTTCCGTTATGTCTCGTGCCCAACTCTGTTATAAAGTACTAATCGGTTAGTAGTTCAGATATGTATTTTGGAGTATCTATAGATTACCATTGCTAAAGGAATTAAATATTAACGGAATGCTGGTTATTATACCCTTGCAGGAAATTATAAATTTAATCAAAAGTTTGTAACGCAGTTATGTTTCTTTTCATTTGATCGAAATTTATTTTTTATGTCCTATAGCTGTCATAAAGCGGCTTCTAGAATTATAATTTTCTATAATCAAATTAATAGCACAAACTAAATCAAATAGACAAAGCCCCAACATTATGATTTATCCCTGAAAACTTTAGTCAAACCTAGTCATTTTGAAATACCCCTGACTATTTTAATGTTTTCCTAGGTACTAATATTATTTCGCTGACCATTTTCTTATTTATAATTTCTAGTACCAAAAACAAGGACAACTTGTCACCAGTTGCAACCAAGCAGAGCGGCTGTTTCGCTTTCGGAAAGAAACCCAAGCCACCAGTCAAAGAGAATGTCAGCAGTGTTATTTTCAAGTCGGATCAAGGCGCTTCCATTCAAGAGACTACGTCTGAGACACCACCTGATCCCGAGACTCATCCCGATCCATCAAAATCGGCTATACACACGATAGACAATATATACAATCACATCATGATTGAATATAGCTAGGCCTGAAAATAGCTTTTGCAAGGACGGACTATTCTAAAAATTTGTATTATTTATTTTTGTAAAATTAATTGAATATCAACCATATTTATTTGGAAACTTAACTTTTTACAAACAAATAACTTGCATAGTTATTGTAAGGCGATAGGCAGATTTATTTATAACCCAAAAAATACATTAAAAAAAAACTTACCTTATGTTTGAAAATACAATGTGGTCAAGGTGATGGTCACCCTTATTATTAAACATCTTGATTGGGCGGCAAATCGACTTCGAATGGGTTTGGAGAGCTGCGCATGTCAACTAAAGAATGCCGGAGTCGGAATTAAAGCAGTCACCCCTGTTTTAAGAGTCTATTTCACGTATAAGGGAATTTAGTTCAGTTGTCAGCGTTCGCTTTCTCGATTTCTCTCAATGAATATATGTAGTCTCAAAGATTTAATTAAAACCTAGTTACATGAAAGATTTGTAAAGTGTTAAAACAATTGGACTTGCACGCATTTGTTGAAACCGAATTGCAAGAAGCATTAATTACTTCTAATGTGTGAACCGAGAAACCAAAAAAATCGATTTATCCATTAACAAAAACAATCTACATAAACGGGCCAATAAATTAAATATCCAAAGCTGTGCTTTACAAAATTCGTGAATCTCTTTTATATAAAAGCCGAGAGCAAAAGCTATTCAACAATATTTTAATTTAAATAAGAAAATGTAACAAAGGAAAATAAAAACAGCTTTATAACAAAACATTTAAATAAATATGTATGTTACCGAAAATATATTGTAAGTAATTTACAAGATACATATAAGATAAACGAAAATACACTTGAAAATTTTAAATAAATTAAGTGGCATGTTGCAGCCCTGGTTTTTGTCACAGCTGTTGTCCGTTTTCTTTTTGTTGTATCCCTGGTTGCCGTTCTTGGAATCAGTTCAATTGTGAACCATATGGACGGTGTCGGTGCAAATTTTCTTTTGATGCGCGAAATTCTAATAAAATCATTGTTATTTCAATTAAAAATGCGATTAAAGCTCATAGTTCTATGTTGCAAACTGTAAATTGTGTTTTGTTACCGAATCATTTCTGTGATCGTTTTCGGGCGTTTTTGTCGGCGTTTTTTTTATTGTGTTTTGTTTGTTTTACGCACACAACCCGCGCGTGTGTAATATGCCCGTCGCTCTGTGTGTGTGCATGCGTGTGAATTAAAAAATCGATTCGTTTGTAAGTTTTTGTTCAATAATAACTTTGCCAGATATTAAAGTAATTTAACAGCGGAATGTGTAACATGTATATGTGGTCTGAGCAACGAGTTGTGCTCACAGTGGTCTTTTTTCGTGGTAGTTGATAGCCCAACAACGGGTTCGAAATGTTGCGTAGGCGGACCTGAAGTGTAAACTCAGAAACATTACAAGTGAAGACCACAAAACTGCATACATATGCTAAATGCATTTGCTTGTAGTGTTGGATACTTTTGACTCAAAATTAATTCGACGGTTCAAATTTAATTCGTATCGCTCTAAAATCCTTTTAATATGCAATATAAACTGATTAACATAGATTTTTTAGGCCTGATCAATATTTCCTTAAAACAGCAGATACTAATACTGCTTATTGAAGAGAAATGCAAGTTGTACAAGTTGTTCGGTTGTGTTTTAAAAACTTTCTAGACAATAAGCCGCGAAGCTCATTATCTTGACCCAAATTGCACTCTCCTGTGGGCTTAGTTTATCCTTTTGTGTTTCCAGTTTCCACCAAAATTAAAATCTTACTTTTATTCCATTGCAGGGTATTAAAATTTTAGTAAGAAGTTTAAATCGCAGTGAATGAGACATTTCCGACCCTATAGAGTATACATATATGTATGTATGTATATTTCTGATCAGCATCAACAGTAAATTCGATTAAGCCATGTGCGTCTGTCCGCTGTACGTATGAAACATCATCTCAGATCTCAGAGACTATAAGAGCTAGAGCTGCCGGGTTTGGTTACAACATTTTTATCTGTTGAACGCCGATCATGTTTGTTTCAAAATTTGGTCACGCCCACTAGCGCCCCCGAGAATCAAGAAAAACTAGCTAAAGCTTAGGTCATAATTTTAGTTTTAAAGTAAATACATATGAAACAAATACATTTCTGCGGTCGTGCTCTTACAATTTTAGTAATATCGGATAATAAACTTGGAAGTAATTAAACAATACATTTTTTGTGTATGCTTCTTCATCATCTGTGTTGGCAGCACCAATGCGTGTTGCTAAACATGGTCTTAGCAACCTTGGCCCTCATTGGGTGTTGCTCTTAATGTTCCTAGCAACATTTGTCTTACTTAGTTAACGTTTTCATTTTCAATGTGTCCCACAATGTCCCACAATGCTACAGCTATGGATATAGCCTAGTGGTCTTCGTGGACGCAGTACTAAGCTTGTGCAAGATCGGACCGGGGTCTATGCCTACAAATCTCAAAACATTTTTTTTTTTTAGTTAATTTTTTAATTTTGCAGAGGGTATTAAAATTTTGCCATGATATCTGAAACGCAGTGAAGGAGACATCTCCGACCCCATAATGTATATATATTATATATGTATATATAGCCGAGTCGATCTTGCCATGTCCGTCTGTCGGTTTCTAAGAGAACTAGTCTCTCAGTTTGTGAGCTATCGGGCTGAAATTTTCAGCATAATCTTATTTCTTTAGCACGCAGTATATATGTCGGAGCCGAAATCGGACCGCTATATCCTATAGCTGCCATAGGAATGATGGCGAAATGAATGGAAAGAAAAAAATTTAACTTTTTTGTTGTTCAACGTATCAATCAATCAATTTCAAGATGTAGCAGTTTTTATCGGTTATAGAATTATGGTTTTAATTTCATTAAGATCAGACAACTATGTATATCATATAGCTGCCATAGAAACAATCGGTCGATTTAAATGGAAATGTAAAATTCTACATGTAAAATGTGAAACTGTATATGTAAGATGTAAAATGTTTACAAAGTAACAGCCTCGTTCCACTGCTTCGTTATTATACCCGGTACCCATAGGGTACAAGGTATTATAATATATGGTACAAAGGTATTATAAGTTAGTGGCAATCGAGAATGTGTGTAACAAACAGAAGGAGAAATCTGCGACCCTACGAAGTATATGTATTCGTTGTCACCGTCACTAGCCGAGTCGATGTAGCCAAGTGCGTGTGTCCGTCTGTCTGTCCGTGTAAAGAGCAGGCGTTGTTTATAAAATCAAAACATTTATAAATTTAACTTCATGTTTCCTTTATTATTAAAAGATATATATACTATATATTACTTAGGAATGTTCATGGACTAGAAGTTTCCAAGTATCCGATGGACTTCTTAAAAAAACATCCACGTTAAATTGGCAGAAAAAATCAGGTCAATTGGAAGAAAAAGTCAGGTCAATTGGCCTTCAGTGGTCCTTCCACTCCACTTCTTCTAAGCCGGCTTCAACAAGCTCGGTATATATGGTTGTTCTTCTGTGGCGACCGCATTGGAATTATGTTTTCCATCCACATATCCAATACGAGTGCAATATAAGTATTTGAGCGTTTGCGCTTCTTTTCACTCATCTTTATGTAAAAAAAATTATTATTTAAAAAAACAAGAAATTGAGCTTACCTTGCAAGTTTTCAAATAGCTGTGGCACTCACAAAATATCGTCGATAATCGATAGTTTCCGGTATTTTTTTTAGTATGTATAGAAACCTTCGGGGAGAATGGTGAACGGATGGTCTGTTGACTTTGAACGGACCACTTAAAACCCATGTAAAACATTGGACCGTTCTCGAGAATGGAGTAGCAGTGGAATACGATATTTTTTCAACTGTAACCAAAATGAATCGATTTTCAATAATCCAATTGCAGACTGCAAGGGTATACAAATTTCGGTTAACCGAAGGTAGCCATTTTTTTTTTCTTTTAATTAATTTATTTATTTTACTTATTTACTTAATGTGAAGAGACCCGCGGCCTTGTACGCGTGGGCCTCTCTTAAAAGTCGAAGTTTATTGTAAAATTAAAATTTTTACTGCATTATAGAATTTTAAATAAAACAGTGCCATTTATACATATGTATATATATGTACATATCTATATATATATTTATATATATATATATATACATATATGTATATATATGTATGTATATATGTGTGTATGTACAGCTGCGAAAATAATAATAGTACCGCCAGCATGAGTAATTTTTAAGTAGTTGTCCAGCTCACACTTTTAAGTTTAGGGAAATGTTTAATACACTTTTAGAATTGGGAGACTATAGCTTATCTAGAAATGAGTCAAAAATTATATTCATATCTTGAGTTTTTAAGTTATTTAAAAAATTTTCCAAAAATGATCGAAATTGGCAAAAAAAATAATAGCACCAATTTGTGAAAATTTATTTTAAAATTAAAAAATGACGCAACTGTAAAAAATTTATGAGTTTATCATATTAAGCTATTTAAACTAAGCTTATCTTCTTCATTTAATAATTAATTAAGTAACTTATATATCCAATAAGAGATGTCTAGCCGCTTAGCATAAAGTCATGAAGGTCCTGGCATCGCTTTGGAAAATTTTACTCCAGGACTCATTAATTGGTTTCCAATGTGATATAATGGTTGTTGACTTTTCGATAGAATTAAGGTCAAGTGATTGTTAAGGGCGCTTTAAAACTAGCACAGAGCCGTTCCTTTGCTTTTATCCTGTTTTTTTTTTTTTTTGCTAATGTCCTGCTGAAAGATCCTTACAGGTGTGATTTCATATTCTGCAAAGGTTAGCATTATTATCTTCAAAATATTCGAGTACACTTGCTGATCTGGGGTGGGTTCGTACCTACTCCTTAGTAGAAAAAGTAGGCCTTTATCACTACACTTGCCCCTCCATGCTTTTTGTGCTTTTTAGATGTCTGACATACGATCGAAATCCATTTCCACCAAAAAAAAACCCACCTTTCTTTTATTTGACCACAAAAAATTCCTTAATTTTTGGTACGTTGAATTTTAATTTTGCTAGGCTAATGTCCTGTGTCTAGCAATATGTCTTAAATTTAAAGGTTGGTTCGTTTTTGGGCTGCAGACTGTTGGGTTATGTTGCCTGAGATATGGTCAAACTATTTGCTCTGTTGCATTCGATCTAGGCTACTTCCAAGCTCAGTTAAAGACTTGAAGGGATCCATCTTGCTCTCAGAAAAGAAACAATTGACATAAAAAGGAGTCAGGAATCGATTTTGTTAACGTTTTTTAGTCAAAGTCTTATGACATTTTCTATTATTATATTAATATATCAAACAAAAATTTTAATTTTAGTCGTTCAAAAGTTATGGGAGCGAGAAAACGTTTTTTTTTTCTGTTTCCCGCCAAAGTAGCGGGGGGAAGCGCAAGAAGTAGATCAAATTAAAAACAACAATTTTAGAACGTTTTTTCAAATTTAAAATGTCTTAAGTTTTGTTTGATGGTTTTATGGTTTATTGCATTTGTGCACGTCTCTATATGACTCTACATGTATTTTTAGATAAATGTATGTATAATGCATGTAAAAGGTTAGGTATATGGGATCTTTGCTACTAATTTCAATGAGAAATATCTTGAGAAATCGAGAAAACCAAAAGTTAAGCAATCTCAAAGGCTATATGGCATTGAGTGACTATCAAAATCGTTAAATTAAAAGAGTAATAATAACTTTAAAACTAGAGGGAAAATCGAAAAGTCGTAGAACAAAAGATGTTTAGCTCGAGCTAAACCATTAAAGTGGTTGCAGGAAAAAAATCGACAGACCCACAGACAGACAAACAACAGGACAAACGATTTTTTTTTCGGAAAGGCCGTTAAAATCTTGTTTATTGAATATCTTTTGAACGGAGGATCGGATCATGATGATTGAGGTGTCATTCGACGCGTATTTGAAGCTAGAACACAACAACATTAAAAATTTGATGTCCATCAAGTTAGCAGGGCAACTTCAGAAAACTTTAACTTTTCCAAAATCTTTTTGACGTGATAACGTCTTATAAATCGATAGAGCAGGCTGCATGCACGCTCGAAAAAGCATGACTCATGTGTCGTTACCTCTGCCGCGACACAGGCAGAGCAATCGTGACGTGAGCAGCAGCAGCAGAGAAGAGAGAGAATGAGAGAGAGTGGTTAAAATTTAATGCTTTGCACTCTTCTGGCAACCGCAAGGGCAAAGCGGTGTATCTCCGTCTCGCTCTCACCGCCCGTTTTGCGACGGTGTTTCTCCGTCTCGCTCTGCTCTCCCGCTTTGTCTATTTATAGCTCGAGCACTAACGCAGGCGAATGTGTGTATTTCAGTCTTTGACGTCGCCCTCTTGTTTGCATGCGTGGTGCAGAGCTTAGAGTGTTCGAGTCTTAATCTCACGATCGCGGGTTCGAGTACCAGCCGCAGCAATTGTGTTTTCAAAAAAATATAAGTTGGCTTTTATAGACTTTCTATAATATTTATATCCATTTAACTTAACATATCAACAAACAGCCGGCACTTCCTAATCCTCTCCAGAAACTGG
>VNJW01001108.1:0-22842 GCA_008042615.1 Drosophila auraria | reverse complement strand
TTATGTCTTTATAATAGATATTTGGGCATTTTTCAATTATAAAATATAATTAGTTTTTTGAAAATTATAGTTAAACAAAAAATGTACCTATGGTACATGTGTACCTAACGCAATATTCGAGGTTATGTCTTTATAATAGATATTTGGGCATTTTTCAATTATAAAATATAATTAGTTTTTTGAAAATTATAGTTAAACAAAAAATGTACCTATGGTACATGTGTACCTAACGCAATATTCGAGGTTATGTCTTTATAATAGATATTTGGGCATTTTTCAATTATAAAATATAATTAGTTTTTTTGGAAATTATAGTTAAACAAAAAATGTACCTATGGTACATGTGTACCTAACGCAATATTCGAGTTTATGTCTTTATAATAGATATTTGGGCATTTTTCAATTATAAAATATAATTAGTTTTTTGAAAATTATAGTTAAACAAAAAATGTACCTATGGTACATGTGTACCTAACGCAATATTCGAGGTTATGTCTTTATAATAGATATTTGGGCATTTTTCAATTATAAAATATAATTAGTTTTTTGAAAATTATAGTTAAACAAAAAATGTACCTATGGTACATGTGTACCTAACGCAATATTCGAGGTTATGTCTTTATAATAGATATTTGGGCATTTTTCAATTATAAAATATAATTAGTTTTTTGAAAATTATAGTTAAACAAAAAATGTACCTATGGTACATGTATTAGCTGTGCCTATTCGAGTTAATGTCTTATGGTACCTGTATTGTACCTATTCGAAGTAATGTCCTTAAAATAGATCTTTGGGTAGCTTGCAATTATACAAAATGCTAATTAGTTTGCTACAAATATTGTTTCACAAAAAATGTACCCACTGTACATAAGTACCTAACAAAATATTCGATTTAATGCCTGCGCTTCCTGTCGCGTTCCCCACATTTTTTGCGCAAGCACGTGAGGCGCGTGTCAAAGTCTACTCAGAATGTTAAACGGAAATCGTTATAAATCGTTAAAGTACATGTGTAAATATTTTCAAAAGCGTGAACTAAATATGTAAACAGATTAAGAAATCTATAAATTGAGTAGCCTTTGATTTAATTTAATTGATTATTCCCATACGAAAAATATTATTTAAATATTTTATGAGACTGACTTGAACTTTGGAACCCTTCCTTTTTCTATATAATTCGCTTATTTTGATTGGGTTTCTTTGGGTTTTCTTGGGGCTGGGAGACTTACATGTATAGGCGGCTGGCCTGCAGCTGGGCCACCAGACAGGTGATCCGCTCCGACACCTGTCGCGTCATCTGGGTGCCGATGGCCAGCGCGTCGTCCATTGACGGCTCCATCGAGCTGAGCTTGCGCTGTTGCTGCGCTTTCAGAGCGGCGGCCGAGAGTTCCGTTACCGTTACCTCGCTGCTCTCCGCCTCCTCTTTCGGCTGCTCTTTCTGCTGCTCTTTCATCAGTTGTTCCTGCTGCTGCTTTTGCTGCTGCATTTTGCGGTAGTGCGGGCAGAATTTGAGAAGTTCGCTGTTGATGTTGGTGCCAAAGCTGCTGCTGGGCCTCTGGACGGCAGGCTCTGGCGCGGCAGCAGCGCTGCTTTGTTTTTGGTCCTTGAAGGTAACGTCAGAGAGAGTTTTCAGAGTCAGAGGAGCAACATCGGCGCCGCTATCCTCGCTGTCGGTGCCGCTGCCGGCGGTGCTGGCGTCGCTGCTGTTGCTGCTGCTGCTGCTGCTCAGTTCCAGGTCTTCCAGTAGCTGGCTTCTCTGCTGCTGGCGCTGCTCCTTCTGCTGCTGCTGCTTCTCGCGCTTCTTCAGCGTGTACTTGACGCTGCGCACCGCCTTTGAGGGCATGCCGCAGGCCATGTACCGTTCGATCTGCTGCTCGTCGTTGTTTTTCTCCATAATCGCCGAGTTGTGGCACATCTTTGCATTGGTTTCCTTTTTTCTCTTCTGTTTTACTTTTTCTTTCTGAGAACACACTCTTCTTTCTTTCTTTCTTTGTCTGGCTCGCACAGCAAAAAAAATATCGGGGTTAGTGGTGGAACTTTTTTTCGGGTGTTTTCAACTATTTTCCGCGTATTTTTGGTTACTTGGTGTGGGGTTTTGGTTTTGGTTTTGGTCTGGGGTTTCAGTTTCGGGTTCGGGTTAATTTCTGGGGTTATTCTGGGGAGGCGACGACGCGGCGCGCTGAGGTTTGCGAATTTGAATGGGACGTCGACGGCGATGCCATTTGGTTTTATATAGCAGCGGTGCGGCGCGACGCCAGTTCTTGCGCTTCGCCGACGCCGAGGCTCTGCTTCCGCTCGCGGAACTCCATGCTCTCTTCGGCTCTCTTCTCTTATCGCCTGCTCTTTGGGGCTCGGACTGCAGGTTCCATTTTTTGCACTCGGAACTGCAGGCTAGACAGCTCCACTTGAGGGTCCATAAGCTGAGTGGTCCACATAACTCCCAGCGATCTAATAGCTATATGTCCTATTTCCACTAGGCCCTTGGACTTTTCATTTCTGCATTTCTTGTATTCACCTACTTCCAACTGGAACTGGAAACGCTTCAAGCGAAGCGTAAGAGAGGGAGGCTGTGCCGCTGCACTTGCTCTCTTAAATCGCAAGCTGCCAAGGGAACGAGCCAAGAGAGCGGTTTTAGAGCAGAGCCTCTATTAGATCGGCTGTCACGCTGCGATCGTTTGACATTCTACCGCCTTATAAGCACCTGACAAATGGGCGCCACATGTGAATAGTTTTCGGACTAACCTTCGGGCGTCCCTCCCTTTCTCTCTCTCTCACTCTCTCACTGTGTCGATCTCCCTCTCTTTCCGAAACTTTCCATCGACACATTTAAGTTTCCTAACAAAATTGCGGCGGCAAAAGAATTTGAATATTAATTCACAAATCGCTTAGCGTACATTCCTCGGACGTCACCGGCGTTCGAGCAATCCCCGATCTTTGGATTCACCAATTCTTGCTTGCCAAATGAGTCAACCTGCTTAACTTCGGTGAATACTTCGATTTCTTCGATAACTGACGTCGCTCTCCTATATTCTGGGAACTTTGGCTCAAAAGGTGTTTGGGAAATATCGATTACCCATTGGCTATGGTTTCTTTGGTACCCCCTAGGGGGTTATACATATGTATAACTTGGAACCAACGATTCAAACTTTAAAGCAGTGATGCTTGGAGTTCTAATTCGCAAGTAGGAAAATTTTATCTGACCAGTCTCTGCCGGCACTCGCACACAAATTGTTCAGAGTTATATTTTGAGTACTAAAAAATGTGAATTTTTTATTTTTACTTATTTTATTTTTATTTTTATTAATGTAGGATAAAAAATATGTATACTACCTATATACCAACAGGATTATTGTGTAAGCTATCAACATTTTGATAGGAATTCAATGACTATCGTCTTTCTTACTCCAAATCTAAAGAGAGTTTGACCTTTCACCTTTCAAAAGGTGTTTGGGAAATATCGATTACACCTTGGTTATGGTTTCTCAGGTACCCCCTAGGGGGTTATATGTATGTATGTATATTTTAAAACCAACGATCCAAACTTGTGATGCTTGGAGTCCTAACTCGCAATTTGAAAAATTTTCTCTGACTTGCCTCTGCCGGCACACGCAAAAAAAAAAAGTTTTTTTCTCATATTTGTATTTTTTATTGTTATCCATTTTATTTTTATTTTTATTAATATATAATAGTAAATATGTATATTACTAATATATCAACAGGATTATTGTGTAAGTTATCAACATTTTGATAGGAATTCAATGACTATCTTCAATTTCTTACTCACACAAACCGAAATCCAAAGAAAGTTTGATGAAAAATCGCCCAATCCAAACGAAATGACGTCCTATTCCACACGATAAGGATAAGGATAAGGAAAGTTTATATTTATGAATCACCAAGTAGCTCAGTCGTGTCCATCGAGGATATCCGGTCAAGGTCCTAACCAGTAACTGACCATCAGAGATCAGAGATCGCGGTTCAACCCCTCAAAATAATGCGCAAAAGAGGGCAAGGCACACGCAATTTCAGGCTGGCGAAAAATAGAATAAACAAGCTGATTAGTTTGATTAAAGGTCAGGCGGTAAAGCGAAATTGATTAAGCTATAAGGCTTAATCATGGCCAATCAGCGGACGGTACCCTGGGCATTATCCCCAGTATCATACCCCCAACGGCCCCCCCTCGCGATATATTCGCTGGGCGATTCTTGAGAGCCACGATGAGTGGCCAAGAAATCGCAATGATCAATGTCACGATGTCTGGCCACAAATCGGGGGACCCAAAAGCGGAATTAATGCCGGCATTTGTATGCGCAAAAAGGAAGCGGGAGCTTCCCCAAAAGCGATTGTCGTCGTCTCGATCGGAGAGATCTACGTCCGGCCAAACAAATCGAAACAGAACGCAATGGATTCGAACCGCAATTAGATAATGAGCAGTTTTGTGGGCACAGCCAACAGTACCAGGAATCGTATATAGAAAGCACTCTCCATGTATATCTTATCCGATTCGACGGTTCGCAGTCCTCTTGTTATGTCGCGCACGTTCCTCGAGCTGGCGTCGGCGGCTCCAAAATAAATAAAAAATTCGAACTAATGAATGAATCTCAAAAATTGAATTTCTGCTAATGGCAGTCAATCGATCAAATGCAGCGATCGATAATAAGCCAAGGGATAGTTTTTTTTTTAAAGTTTGCCAGACAAGAAAGTGGCAGGGCAAAGTACAGCAGATATCAGGGATCATTGATCAGGAGTTAAAAGTTACGCAGCCACTGAAAATTAAAAAAGAGAGGCCTGAGCATGAGCATAATGAAGCCAAAAAACTTCTACAGACACAGCATAAACTCTTAGTTCATGGCCAAAATGGAAAAGTATACCAATTAAATGATACAAATTTTTTAAAGAATGATAACAAAAAGACTTAGTTACTCTAGGAGGTAATTTAAAGACCCATAAGATTCAATTTTATATTCGTATTACTTTTCGAGGTTGATTCATATTTTTTTCTCAATAATATTTACTATTGGACTTTGTTTGGCATCATCTTGCCATTGGATTGGTTTTTATAGTTAGTGGTTCAATACGTGGGTCAAGTCTGGTTTGTTTTTCTTTTCGCTGCGGCAAATTTCATTTCGATGAAATGCCTAAAATGTGGCGGACGTGCCCGGCCGTCTTTCGCGTCATATGATGAGGTTCCCCTCGAGATTAGGTCGGCGGCGACGACGTTGATTTCTTTTGGCACCTTGACGCACCACGAAATTCGGGGGAGCGCTGATGAAAGACGGTCCCGTGTCCGCGTCTGCGTCAGCATCAGTTGGCCATCCCACAGATACTTATGATAGGAAAATATCTTTACCACCTTGCCAATATCTGTGCACTCCCACCAGCCCCCGGAACCACCCACCCACGCGCCTTCGCTCAATCATTGCCCGCGTAATCCCTTTGAGGGAAAGGAAAAAAAAGACAAACATCGGACCCACGTGACCTCAGCAGATAAAGGAGATATGAAAAGGCCCATTTCACCCAAATACTTACCCCCATTTCGAGCATGAGTCACCAGGAATATCAAGTTTAGATTACGGAGAAGTGACGAGAAATTTAAAATATATCAGTGCTATTAATACTGATATGGGAAATCTCTATGGGAAAGCTCCAAATGTCTAAGCGATTTCAAATCGAGAGATTTTAAATCACTTTTTACTGTATTTGAGATTTTAAAACGCTTTTTACGGTATTTTGGAATGGAATTAAGCAGAAGAAAGGTTAAAACACCGAAAGCCATTTCATAAAGAAATTTCTCGGAAAAATATATTAAACTGCTAGCTATTGTATTAATATTCTGTATAAAGGAGATATAAAATCGCCAATTTTCACCCAAATACTTACCCCCCATTTATAAATATCAAGTTTAGATTATGGAAAAGTTACGACACAATAAAAAACCTTTAAATATGAGAAATAAAAAAAAAATAATGAGGATAGCACTGATGTTTGAAAGCTCTAAAAGAAAGCTCGAAATCTCTTAGCGATTTTGAATCACAATATAAACAAGAGATTTCAAATCACTTTTTTTGAGAATTGTATTTGAGAATGGAATTTAATAAAAGAAAGAAACGTTAAAATACAGAAAGAAAAAAAAAGCTTGAAATCTGTAGGCGATTTTGAATCACAATATAATTAAGAGATTTCAAATCACTTTTTACTGTATTTAAAAATAGAATTAATAAAAAAAAATAAAGAAAAAAAGCTCAAAATCTCATAGCGGTTTCGAATTATTCAGAAAATAATCTAGCGATTTCAAATCACTATTTCTGTATTTAATAATAGAATAAAAAGGTAATATCAAGGTCAAATACAGAAAGCAATTTCATAAGAAAACTTTTTGGAAAAATATATCAAACTGTTGGCTAAGGGTATCGATATACTTTGTATTTCACCATAAGTTAGTTAGGTTTCGGAGCGACAAAGCTTGGGCCCCCCAACAATTCTTCTGCTCGCGATAAGCGCCCGGAGAAAGAGTTGGAATCAAGACGGAGAGAGGGAGGTGAGCGAGTGAGACAAAGGGGAACCTGCTTCTGTTATCAAAACAAGATTGTTGTTTACGGGCCGGGCGTTGATTGCTTAAAAGCTCCATTGTTTTCACACGATCGACTTTGGGTACATATTTATTTTATTTTCTTTTTACGGCCCCCACTGTTGCCGACTGCCGTTTGGCGTGCGGCTCGCTCTCTTAGCAAAGAGAAAGCTCAATGCTTGGATTTTGCATAGCTCTTTGCTTACCACTTCTTCGATCTGCTGCTCTTTTCGCCTATCACTCGTTTCATCTCCTGCTCTCTTCGCCTATCACTTGTTTGATCTCCTGCTCTCTTTGCCTATCACTTCTTTGATCTCCTGCTCTCATCGCCCATCACTTCTTCGATCTCCCGCTCTCTCAGTCTCTTTATAATCTCTATAAGCCACATAGTATATATTTAGGCAGGTCAGTGTTAAGAGCAAACCAATTGCGGAAAAAGGGAACAGTTGAAGAAATTAAAGAGAGCACCATAATCGTTGGAATAAGGAAGTAATTAGTGCAAGCATCAAGAAGAATTCTTTGCGGCTAATCGATAACGATTGCAAAGAGTCTTCTCATGCATAAATAATCGTTGACAAGGCGAAGGCGGGCGGAATGAAGAAAATCAATTCAAAATAAATTCCGACCTCTTTTTCAGTCGTTACTAATCTTCTAACTTGTTTTTGATAAGTTCAATTAATTAATGAATTCGAAACTTTAACTCTTTATAACAATTTGTACATCTTTTATTGGAAATAAATATAAAATTTTGAATATTATTTCTGTGGATTGAAAAAGGGCCGACTATAGACCTCAATTAAAATTAAAAAATACTTAAATAAGGCTAATATACATACATAAATAGGTAGCAAAAATCAAAGACATTTAAATATATGAAAATATGTATTTAATAAATACATATACATTATAATCTGCATTTAATTCTTGTTAAAAATGTACTACAAAATATAAATCCATATAAACATCGTGCTAAAAAATTTATAACAAAACATCCAAAGCTTCCAAATTTTTCTCGCTTATTTTTTACAAATATAAAGGATTTATTTTCAATTATTTATTATGACTTTTATTTTTAGTAGTGAGAAATCTTGCCTTCAGCCACACCTTAAAAATATTAATAGTTATTTTTTGGGGAATTCTTTTTGGCAAATGGCAAATATGTGACCTTATTGCCTTATCATACCGATCCGAGTTGAGTAGCATTATCTCTGGCCAACGATCGCTCGCAAATTGTGGCTCAGTTTCGGCTTTAGTTAAGTTTGTAACTTTGTATGTTTTATTTTTCCTTTTTTTTTTTGTTGCTGTGGAATTCGTGTTTGCTTTCATTGATTTCAATTTGCAAATTGCAAGCGGCAAACTCAACGGAATCCGCGCTTTGTTTCCCACACAGCATAGGAATGAACGACGACCCCAGCCCAGCCTCATCCCCGTTGCCAGTTCCCAGTTCCCATCCACCAGTTCATCATCATCAAGAGAGGCTGCTAATCTGCCATATCTGCGGTACACAGATCGAAAAATACTAAACAATCAAAAATCAATGAAAAGAAATAAATTCCTGATTGCATATATGGCCTCATAATTTATATAGAAATCTTATAATTATCCATAAATCAATATTAAAAAGTATATTTGTCAAAGGACATTTGTTGAGATATAATTAAGAGCAGGAAAAATGGGTTTTGAACTGAAAAAATATGTTTTTAAAGTAATTATATATATTAAATTAATTTTAAATTAAAAAGGGCAGACTTTTTGACTACACAGATACTATATAGATTATGGCATGTTACTTTATAGGTTATGTTTAGGTTAATAAAGTATTTCTTCCTCTGCATTTGTATCTGGGGCTGCCTTAGCCCCTGGACTCCGCTTTTTTTGCAGCTCTTCTCTGCTCACTGCTGCTGTGGATTTTTTTTTCCTTTTTTTTATATTTATTTATTATTACTTTTGTGGCTCTCTGAGCTTGGCTTAGCTCTGGCCTACGTGACTCGGACATTTGCGGCAATGTCCGACGACCAACTGGCGGCGACTGGCGACCGGCGACCGGCGACTGTTGCAAATCGCATACGATCCGCTGGATCCACGGAATCCGCCACCGAAAACCTGCCCCGGATCACAATTTGTCCGTCGCCCGCCCCTTGCCAGCGCCCGTGCTAAACTTTTGATTATGTTATTTATTTATTTTGCCATGCTCGTTAATGTTTAATGTTATTGCTTGCCGTTGGCGCTGCCACTGCCTCAAAACAGAAAAAAAACGAACGAAAAATACAACGAAACTGCAATCAGGAGATAGGGAGACTCTGACTAAAGTATTACTAATTTTATAATATTTGTAAGCTAATAATATAAACAATTTCTGGGTAGAATTTAGGGAAAATATATATTTTCCCAATTATGAGTAGCTTTTGCACACTTAAAATCAGGCTTAGAAATCAATAAAGATTTTAAATCAATTGAAACCGCGCTCGAAAGTATGCCACAGCCCTGAAATATTTCATGGCATACTTTTAGACACATTTTAAATAGGTTTTTCTCTAATAAAAAATACGATTTTGTGGGTTTTAAATAGGAAAATCTATTGTTTTTGTACCCCTTTTTTTTAATTATAATAAATTAGTATTTGGGAATTTCTATGCAAAAATATTTATAAAATCCCTTAAAATAATCCTAAAATACCTGAAAATTAAAGGTCTAATATACCCCGATCTCTGGGTAGTGAGCAACAGTTGAAAGTTGCCAACGTAGCCAAGTAGCTCGGCGCAATGCTATCGCCTTCGATGGCTGCTACCCCCAGCGGGGGCTGATTGGGTTGGTTGTCTCTGAGGGGCTGTGAGGGGCCGCCTGTCTGAGCGGCGGCTGCGTCAGCGAATCGCACAATATTTTTGCATGGCAACAGCGAAGCGGAGGCGACGCTGTTGTTGCCACCACGAGTCTTACATTTTGGACATGTGATCGCTTGTGGGCCCAATCTAGCTGGCCTCCGGTCTCAAGCTCATCAAATATACCAACTCTACTACATGAGAACACAGACAAAAAAAAGCACACAAAAAAAAAAGAAATGGCCTAAATTAAATAACATTAATAAATATATATTATTAAATATTATATTTTAAAGGCTTAGGAAATATCTTTATTATAACAGTACGGAAATAATTATAAACTTGAGGGACATAGCTATAAATCCATACTTATTACCAGGTTGAGGCTAGAACCAGTTGAGAATTCTAAATAATTTAAAGGGTTACGAAATATCTGTATTGTGGCCTCAATAATAATTGTCCGGCAACAATAAAACACTTAAAAGATTTAAGGATTCGAATCCATACTTTTAAACATGTACTTATTACCTAGAACCAGTTGGGAATCATTGATAATTCCAAGCATTTTCTAGTTATATATGTTAAATATATACTTAAATATAAAATATTCAGGCAGGCTCCGGTTTTCACTTTTTTTTTTCGTTTTCGTTTTAGACCAAAATCGTACGTTTTCGTTTTTAGGTGCTCCGGTTTTCACAAACTTTTTGTCATCGTTTTGTTATCGAAATATTTATTTATTTATATTGCTCAAACAGTTGACTTGGATGTTTTGAGAACTAAACGGAATGTTTACAGGCCTTTACTTTTTTTAATTGTTTGTTTTAAACCCAAATAAATGCAGAAATTGTTTATTTATCGGTCCAAGAGCGTTGCCACTCTTTAAACAGGGACTTTTATACCTTGTTAAAATGGTAAAAGTACCATTTAAACAATAAAACCAAACTGGCTTATTTATTAAGACCTTATTGTATCTTTTTTGAACATAATTAATGCCCTCCTTTTAATTTTACAAGCATTTCGACCAGATTGTTTGGTTCCACCAACAGTACGGCAGCACTGGCAACCAAAACGAAAGTTGTCGTTGCCGACGGCAAATATTTTTTTTGCGAATTCGAGGTGGGGTCAGAAAATAATTCTTTAAAAAGTAATTACGAACTAGATTGATCCACTGATGGTGTGAAACAAACATCAATAGACCAACAAGTCAACTATTTTTTTCCTTTTGCAATAAATAACCGATTTGATGTAGAAAAAGGCATTTACTTTTCATTTCGACAAGACAAACTTGCCCGTTTTTGAAAACGAAAAAGACTTGTGAAAGTGAAAACGAGAGCACCGATTTTCGTTTTCGAAAACGAAAACGAAAGAATCTTGTGAAAGTGAAAACCGGAGCCTGCCTGATTATATTTTAGGGGCTCAGGAAATATCTCAATTGTTGTATCCGGAATTATTAATACACTTGAGAGATTAAAGTATATAAATACATATTCAGTTGGAAATTCTAAATAATTTAAAAGATTACCCGATCAACCCAAAAGAGATCTTATAAATTTAAAATTAATAAATAATTACATATTTATAACACTCATTCGAGATTAAAGTATGTAAATCCAAACTTTAAACACGTGTGCTTTTTACCCGGTTGAGGTTAAAGCCAGTTGGGAATTATAGATAACTCCATACATTCCATACACTCCATCTTATATTTTCAAAGGCTAAGAAAATATCTGTATTGCCGTCTCCAGAAATATTAATACACTTTAAAGATATAAATTCATACTTTTATCTTGTGCTTACTACCAGTTTAAGGCTAGAACCAATTGGGAATTTTAGATATATTAAAAGATCACCCGAACAAACCAGAAAATCTTATAGATTTAGAATAAAAAAATAATGGCACTTGCTTATTACATATTTGAAATGCTATGCAAGTATTACATTTAATATTAAATATTAGATCATATGATTTTCGCTCAGTGCACGCACAACATTTAAGAGCAGGTAAATAGAGCAGTGGGAAAAGGGGCGCGATCTTGGGTTGTTGTACTTGATGCATTGCAAAACAATTAGCACTATCGATCGGCGATAATATTTATTTGCATGCTCCAACCGACGATTGTTTGCTGTTGTTTATTCTGCCGATCGTTGACAACAGCAAGAGATTTTCCTCAAAAGTCTTGGGAGTTTCCATTCCGTTTCGGTTTGGAAATCGTTTGCTCAGTAATTTATGCGCACAATAAACTTTACATTTAATGTGCGCATCGGAAACAAAAACGGAGCATGACACACCACTGGCTTTTATTGTAAATCAATCTCTGAATTGCAGGGCATTTCTTTTTTTTTTAAGGATAGGCGAGAACAGGCAACGTATCAGTATAAATAATCAATATATAGTATAGTATTTAAGGTATGTCAATAGTCGCATTTAGATTCCCATTTGGATTGAGCTTAATTCCCATCTTGTGGGGTTTTTATTTTCTACTTCCAGGTGTACCTGGCGCTGTTCCAGCCCCTGCACGTGACCCGCCATCAGTTCAAGAAGGTGCTCAACTGCATGAAGGTGATACGTGCTCTCAAGTACCAGGAGGTTTATGCCCAGGAGAAGGTCACCAAGGTCGACAGCCTGTCGCTGGTGCTGAGTGGCAAGTGAGTGTGCCTGCCGATGAGATGACACATTTCCGTGTTAATAAATTAATCGAAATGCATTCCTCTCTTCCCGCAGATTGGTGGTGTCGCAGCATCAGAGAGCCCTGCACATTGTGTTTCCCCATCAGTTCCTAGACTCGCCGGAATGGTTTGGCGTCTCCACCGACGACTACTTTCAGGTGGGTGCCGATTTTCTGTCGTTGGGAGCACTTTTATTAAATAACTCTTAATTCCCTCAGGTCTCCATTATGGCGATGGAGGAGTCGCGGGTGTTGATCTGGCACCGCGACAAACTTAAACTGTCAATTATGGCCGAGCCCTTCTTGCAGACCGTCTTCGATCACATCCTTGGCCGTGATGTGGTCAAGAAGCTCATGCAGGTCACCCAGGTGGGGCTTGAGATATTCAAAATTAAATATTTATATATTCATATTCCTTCTTTGGTCTCTAGGTGAGCGAGTCGATAGCCAGCAATGGCTTCCTCCCATCGGGCGGTTATGCGGAGGATGCCGAGGACAAGCCCATGCTGATACTCAAAAAGAGTGTGGACGTGGGCCACGGACTGACGGCCCTGATCAACCGGCAGCTGCAGGGTGAGTGACTCTTCCATATCTCTCTCCCTCTCTAGATTCTTTCCTTCCCTACCTATCCCTATACAGCTGCGGCTAACAAAATAGTATCATTGCTTAAAAAAAAGCTCATACAGATTAAGGGAAAAATCACGTTCCTAACACGCTTCCGAACATGTTTTCTATTCACAATATGCCAGAAAATTAGTTAAAATCAATTAAAGATACAAAATATATGTATGATAAACAAACATTCGTAAAAAATTAGTAAAAAAAAAAAAAAAAAAAAAAGGGAAAAAAGTCGGTATTTATTATTTATTTAATTTTTTTTAAACAAATATTTAGATAGGGATTCTAGGAACAATAACACCTTTTTAGGTTATGGGGAATACTAAGCAATAAAATAAAAATCTAAATAAAAAAAAAAATGTATTAATCATTTGGAAATAGTTTTTTTTTTTAATTTTTATTATTTCGGTTTATTCTATTTAAGTTTGAATTACGATTATACAAATTAATGTTATTTTCTCTATTTTACTATTAAAATTAATTTTAGTTTTTTAAATAAATTATTCTTTGACTTAATTTGGCTTATTCTCTGCCATAAGGTCAAGACTTAATTTCCAATACAAATTCGAATTGGGCGCTTTCAGGTATTTAAAGATTCAATTGCATTACTTCCTCTTTTAACTTTGTATACATAACAAAGCCTCATATATGTAGTTATTATGGATAATAGTTAGGAAAGCACATAGCTTATAGCCTAATTCCATTGGTAAATATATTTGTTCAAGATCTAAATAAGGTTAATTCAAAGAAATTGAAATCTTAAAGTTGATTTATTTGTCGCTTCCAAAATTCTCCTTTATATGGCAAATCAAAGGGATGGCCTTGTTCCATTGGTAAATATTTCTACATCTAAATATGGTTATTTTAAAAACTTTAAAAACTGAAAGACGAGTGTTTTGTCGTTTGCAGAAAAATGGCTTGCATATTGCAAAACAAATGTATGGCCGTTGGCCGTCTTAGTAAATATATTAATCTTTGGTTAAATAAATGTTTTCTATAAAACATTCAGACAACATTGCATATTGTTTTGAAAGGTCAATTTTTTTTCTGGCTTTTTTTTCTTTGCTAAAAAAAGTGTACACTCGGTAGAATGTAAAAGAATGTGTATAAATACTGTGAATGGGAAACCTGCCCAGGAATTGTCATCTTTTTGTATTAAAATCTTGGTATACTAGCGTTGTGGCCGCTGCTGTGTGTGTAGCTACATATTTCTAGATGTGTGTGTTTTTTTTTCATTTATTTTTCCTTTGGGGATCTCTGTTTTTATATGCAGTTCAATGTCTTTCTATCGCTGGTCCCCCTCTGTGTGTGCACGCTAGCTTCTTGCTTTAAGCGGGGCTTCTTGCATGGCCGAAAACCTAACCTCACTTCACTTAACCCCGTATTATAGTTTTAAATATAAATACTATTATTATTTTATGTGATGTGCATTTTGTGATTTTTTCTTTTATTCTTTTTCTGTTCTGTTTACCTTTTTTAAACGCAAAAAAAAAAAAAACAAAAAAAAACTCTAATTTTAGAAGAGCATGTTCCTTTACTTGGTCGCACGTACAAACAACAACAACAACAACTACTGCAACAACTAGAACCACACCAAGAAGCCACAACCAGCGCCAACAACATCGAGCAAAGTGCAATCTGAAATCTGAAATTATGCAATATATACGAGCAAAACTAGAACAAAAGTCCCAGAAACCAGAAACTAAATCTATTGCACGCGCGCACCCACGCACACGGAGCCTCCTCAATCAGTCATCGAACCTTCAGTCCAATCCCAACTATAACTCTCAATCATCAGTCATCAATCACCGAGCATCAGCCACAACATCATCGATTACCGCAAAGAGCTGACCGATTCCATTGGCACATTTTTTCACATTCCAGACGAATGTACATTTTTTTTTTCTTAAATAAAAACTGCGAAAATATTCCAAGCTTATCGATAATATTACTATTGTACAAGGTAAGGGTGCAATAAGCCTAACTTTCAATGTATTTTAATCATCGATAATCTTTGGTATATTGTGCCATTCACACGTCGGTCTTTAATGTACATTTGCCCTGGAAATGTGCCAATGGAATATTAGGCAATTATATCTTTAAAGTCTTCTCATACTTACGTAGCCTAGCAATTAGCACACACACTAATCAATCAAATAATAATTTATCTAATCACTCCAATAGCCAATCTTTGTACAACCCAAACCATCTTTGTCAGACAGATCAGATTCCATAACTTTTTATGTAAACCTTATAGCTTATTGTTAAACCCACGCACACACATCATACACGCCACGCAAGCATACAATTTCCACCGCAGCGGAAATGTACTCAAAAATCTCAAAGGGGGAACAACGAATCGTTAGCGAAAAAGTCATTATTAGTTGCAGTTGCAAAAACCAGTTATTTGCAAGTTGCAAATTTATGCTCGGCTCAAACATTTGTTTGACTTATCATGGCTGTGTGTGCAATGAGTTTGTAGTCAAACAAGACACTTGATTGCTCACGAATTATAGTCATAGTTGGAGTGGGCTTTTCGATTAGACAGCGCTAACCAAGGTTTTGGACTTTAAAATTAATTGATTATTAGACAACTCAGAGCTGAACTTGAATATAAATCAATATTCAGCATGATTTGTATGATTTGGAATCGAATTAAATCTGTGAAAAGATCCAAAATGGGAACATTTTAGAGGAATTACTCGAAATTATCAGATTCTTAGCTAGTTTCGGAATTATTTCTTGAAATTAAAATTAATATTTCAATTTCTATGCTGGAATAAATGTATGTTTTTTTTAATTTATATTTCAACCATATATTGGTGTTTGTAAGCTTAAAAAAATTGTAAATTGTTTATTGCTATTTAAATTGTACTTTAATCAGTCAACAATTCCCTTAAATTGTTCTTTAAAAGTATCGAAAATCTCAAAATGTTGTGAACATTTAAAAAAAAAAAAAAAAAATTTTTTTTTCTATATTTTATTTAATTTCGATTTCGTTTTATCTTTAGTTTCCTAGGATAAAAAGGAACCCTTTGGGATTTTATAGTGGACATTTTTCTGTGCTGACACAACCCCCTACAAAGATTATATTTTGACTTTAACACTATTATTATTATTCTGTATTTCTTTCTTTATTTGCACTTGATTTTTTGTTTACTTGGCAGATTTATTTGCATCAGAGTTGAGCTAACAGAAAGCGTGAAAACTAATTAGAATTAATAATGATCGAATAATGATTGGGATAATGTAAGCACTAGCATCTAGCCTAAGTCTCTGTACATACCTATGACCAATATACACATATATCCGATATATCTGATGTACATTACCCCTCTTAACCAATGTGTAATAAACGAAAAGAAATCAATGTGAATGTAAACAAGCCAAAAACGAAAGCTAATAAAGAAAACACACGCATACGAGTATGTATGCAATACGAAGATAAAGCATTTGAGATTATCCCATCCCCATAACGATCGGGAGGAGGCACGCGCGCCCAGCCAATTTGACATCATTATTAGCATTATTTTGGCGCAAATGGCATTGATTTGTTTTTTATTTTAATTCGCAATTATTTGGTAAGCGAGAAAACTAAAAACAAAAACAAATCATTTGTGCACCTACATATATTTGTTTTTTAATTGCTTGCCGCGTGTTAATTGCCTGGAGATACATTTTCGTGCAGGGCAGGCCGGGTGTCTCTTTGTAAACAAAAAACTACTTGAGCATGACCATAAACTTACTCACAAAGTGCAGCCGACAATGACTATATCTTATATACTAATAAAAGATATATATCCTGACATTTTTGGGCCCTGAACATGTAACTGCTGCATTCGCTGAGAGAAATTTGCCATGAATCCAAAATATTTTGCCTAAATACATATATAGAAGTCAGAGAATATTTTACATTTGATTTAATGCAAGAGCTTCTTACATACATTTAATATTTATTATTTAAAGCAAATCATCTTAAAACTGGAAAATTTTAATCTTAAAGTCAAAGTTTTTGATTTTTTTGCCTTTGATTTCATGAATGATTTCCTTACATATTATTCATTTATTTAGGGCATTTCTAAAATTGGAAAATTTAAATCTATAAGCCAAAATTTAAAATTTTTTATAATATAAAATTTCTCCGGTCAGCCTCTGTCGGCACACGGACAGTATACACACAAGGTTTACCCTACGATTGCCGCAAATTTCTAAGGCTTTTTACAATTTAGAAACGAGTTTTAACCATTTTTTCTATAGTTTATTGACTTTTTAAAAGTAATGTATTTGTATATAGGCGATGATGAATATTAAAATATTTATGATTTAAAAAGAAACATGAAAAGTCAAGAAGTCATTTTATTTGATTTGATATTTCAATTATTAAATTAATTAATAACAGTTCTTATTTGAAGTAGCCAATATTTAACTAACTAAAGCAATAAATGAACTAAAATTAAAGTGATAACTTTAATGAGTTAAAACTTGGCAACTTTTTTGAATTTAAATAATAAAAAATACTAAAATTAAGAAAATATGTACATATATAAAAAAAAAAATATATTCCCAGAGACAGCAGTGTTGAAAACTTTAGCCATAGAAGTCACTGACAAAGGTAAAGCTCAAAACGACTTAAGACAAAGTTTTGATTAGGATTTTAAATATAAAAATTAAATTGAACTAGAAATATACACACCTTATTTTAGTAAATACTGTTAAGCATTTTTGACGAACGGAACCATTATTTAGGGACACATAAAATAAAATATGTTGCATCAGGGGGTGTCACAGGAATTGCTTGGGTTTTGAAAAACAATACGATTAGTGAAGGTCCCAATTTCAGTGTAAATTTATCTTTGCTTTTCTCGTTCCCCCCTACGTAATCAATAGTTCAATTTTCAACCATACCGTGTGTTATATATTTAAAATAAAAATGAAAGTTCAGAACTTGCATATGTGTTACATTCATACATACATATGTGCATTATTATGTATGTGTCTGATTTCACACTGGATCCGATCCCCCCACCTTCTATATCCTACGTTCTACCAATTATATGTATGTATGTGTTTGATTTGTGATAAAATTTATGTATTTGATTTTCTATTTTTTCGGTGACTATAATTTTGTTGTATGTCTAACGTAAACGTTCCAAACCAAACTCGCATCATAAACGTTAATCAACAACTACAACAAAACTACAACCAACACCTACAATCCAAACCAACAACAACCAACAACAACATCCAAAACAGCACTGCCCAGGATATCGAAGTACTACGACTGCGGTAAGTGGATAAACCCCATAAAAAGGATATATCTATCAAGATTCGCAGGCGAAGCTAAAAGTGACCGATTGCTCTATAGAAGTTGATAAGCTTTATATAGGGAACACTTTGCCAACAATTATTCTATGAAACGTCGAACAGAAAAATATAAAGTAATATTGACTTTAAAATCCCTAGTGGATTTTTAATCTCTTAAAAAGTATGCCATTACCTAGGGATATCTAGGGATATTTATTTAAAATTTGTGCTAACTTTATAGCATTTAATAACTCAAATATTCTTTTGAATTTAAGATTTGTTTAAATCTAAATTTATCGGGGGTGCTACAGAAATTACTAGCGTTTTTAAATCACTCAAAAGTGCATCTAAAACTAGGCTACAAAATGTGTGTTGCCCTGAATTGGTGCCTCAAAATTTGTATTGCATACTTTTAGACGCCTTGCCAAGTGATTTCAAACCCCTAGTGATTTCTGAGGCATCCACTTATGAAGGAAATATTTCAAGATTAATTAAAACAGTCTCATATTAATTTTTTTTTCGAATAAATTAAAAAGTATTCACGGATATTATTAAATATTTTTATATAATATTTAAATTATTTATATAAAATTGTACTTAGTTTGAAGAAAAGTCACATTATTATCTTCACATAAATTTAATTAAATAGAAAAAAATTAAATAGAAAATAGGAAATAGGTTTATATTTCTTTTCAACATTTTTAAAGTCCTATTGCAAGGCTTAAAATCTATATGCAGCATAGCAGAGTATGTATGTTAGTCGTGTGCGTTTCTGTCTCCTTCTCTGTCTATTCAGCTATCCCTCTCTGAGTCTGTGTTACCAGTTTTTGTAGTGTGACCATGCAAAGTTCGTTGCCAATAAGCTTTTAGATTTGTGCATGCGTTTTACAGTGTTATAACCACATTCTCGAATAAATGTAAAGAGCAAAAAAAAAAAAAAAAAATCAATCCTAGTTCGAGTTGTTAAATTTGGTCGCCGGTTTACTTTGAATCTTACTTTTGTGTTTTTTTCTTGCTACCCTGAAATTAGCCCCTAAATGGATTATGCCTGTGACTTCTTCAAATAATTTAAATAACTAAAAATGTTTTTCCGTTTTTATTTCTCCCCTATCTCTTCTCTTTTCGTTCAAAATTTCAGCTGGGGATCCGAACTCTTGGCGCCTTGGCAGGATCGATGAAACTGATCATGAGACGGCCGTTTGAGAGAGATCGACGTCGAATTGTTTAGACTTGCGTGTTTTGAGTATTATTAGATGTATATTTTAGGCCATACACTGAGGGAACGGAAACGGAAACGGAAGCCCCAGAGAAACGGAGAAACAACAGAAACAATGGATCTGAGTAAACCAAAAGCCATGATTCGTTATACAGAATTATTTATATATACATATATAGAGAAACTGACAATTTAAAGGCGGATATTCCTCTCTCTCTTTGGTTTTTCAAGTCAATAAATGCATTTTTAATTGCCTTTTTTTTTGTTTTAGAAATGTATATTTAAAGCAGTGGTGTCCACACAAATACAATGACATGTGACTTGCATTTGTGTGCGTAAGAGAAAAACGAAGTTGGCTTCGCGCGAGACGTTGCGGTTGCCAGAGCAGTGCAAAGCATTAAAATTTAATGCTTTGCACTGCTCTGACAACCGCATCACTCGACCTCTCATTCTCTCTCTTCTCTGCTGCTGCTGCTCACGTCACGTTTACACTGTCTGTGTAACGGCAGAGAACGGGCAGAGTTTTTACCAACCTCGCGAGGCGGGTGCTTGAACATCACTGATTTAAAGCCAAGATTTAGAGAGTTTTACTTTGATTTGATTTCCCCCTCATACTACTTGCCAGTTTATTTTGATTTAAATATTTTTATAAGCCATACAGCGAGAGAGGAATGCCCCCAATCAGAGAATGATAATATATACAAACTATATATAAATTAAATTTAATCTAGTTGCAAATTGTATTACGCTATAACTGTGGATTAGACGAATGACAACGCAGAAAGAGAATTAGAAGGAAAGAATAAGAAATCGGAATTAAACGGAGAAAAATGTATTTTTTTATTACCCCTAATGTTAAGAGAGATCAGAGAGATATTTAGAAAACTATCAAACAAATCGTTGGAATATATTGTATATGAATATAGTTAACTGCAAAATACATATGTTTGTGGCTACTCCCGCTATAAAAATTCAGAAAAATGCAAGAGAACATTCCATTCCAGTCGAAACCCAAAAACCCCAAAACCGATATAGTAAATCATACAAAACCCTACCCGCCATGATGACATCGTTTACACCTTTAATCATTTTACAGTTTCTGTAAATTGATTTTTTTCGTTTGCCCAAAAGTATGATATAGAAAAAGCGCAGAGAGAAGTTTGTTGAAATGTTTGCAAAAAAAAAAAGAAAAAAAAAAAACAAATGTGAAGAGAACCTGATAATATTTGAAATTGTATATTTTATTACCATTGTTGCTTTTGTATATGGAATGGAAAAATGAAAGCCTTACAAGGCAATTAATTTTGTTGAGCAATTAAATGTTTAGCTAGGTATTAAATAAACAAACTTCGGAGAGATAATTAAATGCCAGACATATGTACATATGAGGAATCGTGGTCAAGGCCCGCTCTCCATAATAAAAACCATGGAGGTTTCAACTTGTTCCCACTCATTTCAACCCCTTTTTTTGCATATTTCAAAAAGGAATTTGGTTCCATTTCCCACAGATATTCAGAGTTTGAACCTAAAATTGCATTGCATTGTATTGTTATCGATCCCAACGCTTGCCTCCTGTAAGTTAAAAGTTGCAACAAGAACAAATCCATAAACAAAAAAAAAAAAAAAACATATACAAAGCTACCATAGAACAAGAGAAAAACCAAATCAAAAACCAAATAGTTCAATGTATTTCGTACCTTTGAGCATAGTTTAAAATAAAGTAGACTGGACATGAAATAAAATATACCTAATTTCGAATTAAAAACGCATTTTTAAGTCTCCAGAGGGGAAAGCCATACATGTATTCCTATAATGTTTCTATTCAATATAATATTCAGTTGGAAAGTATTTTCAGAGGTAAGTGTCAGGTGTTTTCAAAAAATTAAAGAGACATCGCCATTGACAGACACTTATATCTTTCTAAAATCGTTTTCAGTCAGGTATCAAGGTAGTTCCAGCTTCAGCCCAGTTTTTGCTTGGCAATTAATGCAAATAATAGGACACCGATCCGGGCTCAAACTTTGAGGCCAAGGACTGGTCGTCCATGATGCCCAAACTCTCGAAAAGTTGGCGAAACTGGCGACATTTTTAAATATTTTATGCGGTTTTCTCTACACATGAAAAAGAAGCTCACTCAAATGCTGTTGAAAAGTCTGAAATATTCGTTTTTAACTTTTTTTAAATAATCGATTTACAAATAAATAAAGAAAAGGTTTATTTATAAAACAAAGAGTAAAATGGTAACACTTTTATAATATACAAACTTCCGCTTTCTTTCTTAGCTTTCTTACTTGTTTTTAATATGAGAAAAGATTGTTTTGAAAACAAGACAGGGATACAAGAATAATTTTAAACAAAATAAAGACTGTTATAAATATCTTACTCTTTTATACGAAATTTTTTTCTTTTAATACACTTTTTTTTTCTTTGTATCTCTTTAATTTAGTACTAAAGTGTTGTAGATTTATTCCCTGTGTAGATGGTGGGCTCATCACGTTATTTATATATTCAAATTGTGTGGTGTCCATCTCCTGCCCACTTCAACTTTGTGTGGGTGGCTCGGCTCATAAATAAATAAAGTTAAAGCATTTTGGTAGCTGCAAAATTTAATTATAGTGATTGCCCACTGCCCCTGCTTGGCCCAGCAAGCAGTCGACGTCAAGCAGTGCCCCTGCCCCTGCCGCAAGCAGTCGGCTGCAGGCTGCGTGCGAAAGTGTTGCATATATTTAGGCGGGCCATCGAGTTAATTAACTATGCGAGACTGAGACTTCAAAGCTCCGCGTGTGTCCTGTGCACTGGCCTGTGACTCGGTACCCGCTTATCTGTATACCCCTGGGTCTGGGTCTGGGCACCAGCCCCACGTACAGGTGTACGGTTACGTTACACAATACTCCACGAATTATTTTTATTTTTAACCCGTCGCCTGGTCACGTGACCATATTGGGGCGCCCAAACACACCGTTAAATTCCTGTTGGCAGACATCAAAATGGGGCAAAAAAAATATAAGAACGCCTTAACAATTCCCAAAAAAATCTGGGGTATATTTGAATGTAAAATAAGTAAAATGGGGACCACTTTGAGCTCATATTTAACATCAAAGTATATTTTTACCGTCATGTTAAAAAACATGAAGGACCGACTGTGACATACCCGGTACCCAAAGCAATGTGGGGGAAATTATAAAAAAACGAGAAAGAAAGCTAACTTCGGTAAACCGAAGTTTATATACCCTTGCAGTCAGCAATTGGATCATTGAAAATCAATCCATTTTGGTAATGTAAAAAAAAATGTCAAATTATGTAAATTTTACATTTTACATGTAGAATTTTACATTTTCATATAAATCGACCGATCCCTTCTATGGCAGCTATATGATATAGTTGTCCGATCTTAATGAAATTAAAACCGTAATTCTAGAACTATAAAAAACGACTATATCTCGAAATTTATAGAAATTCGTGGAAAAACAGAGAAATTAAAAATTTTTGTACATTAATTTCGCCATCATTCCCATGGCAGCTATAGGATATAGTGGTCCGATTTCGGCCGTTCCGACATATATACTGCGTGCTTAAAAAATAAGACTATGCTGAAAATTTCAGCCCGATAGCTCAAAAACTGAGGGACTAGTTCGCGTAGAAACCGACAGACAG
>VNJW01001107.1:0-19102 GCA_008042615.1 Drosophila auraria | reverse complement strand
TTTTTTTAACCAGTACCCTAAAACGTATCCTTGATGCTGAACGTAGAGATGATGGCTACAGATGAGCACAGTAGATGTTGCGATGCTGATGAGGAAGACTCGAGTCCGTCGCCGGTCATCTATTCCAAGGGGATGGGTGGGTCGCCTGGTATCGTTATCGTTATCGATCGCTGCCATTGGTTCCATTTTGAAAGGGTATCGGTTTGTGTACTCTTTTGGTCTGTGTGACGTGTGTGCGTGTATGAGTTGTCTATCGCAGTCACTTATCGATCGTTTCGATTGCTGCGATTAGTGCGATTGTTGCAATCGATAGTTCTGTCGATCTCTCATCGCTTTCTCGATAGTTCCAGCGCGTTGCTTTCCCGGCAAGCTGCTTTCATGGCCTTTCATTTCGTTTGCCTCTTTGCTATATTTTTGATTTCTGATTTGTGTATGTCTATATATATATATATATATACATAAATATATAAATATATATGTATATAGAGAGAGAGAGAGATACAGGATATATATCGATATTGATATTGACTTAATTTGGATTGTAATTTTGGCCTTGCATTTTATAGCACTCAAAATTGGTTACATATTTGACTATATATAGTTAGTTTGAGCACCTAAATTGCTAAGAGAAAGGGGAAGGAGGAAGAATATAAAGTAAAAATATATATATGCATATTTTTTCGGGAGTTTTTTTTTGGTTTTTTATTTTTTAGGTTTGGTAAAGGAAAGGATCTTTGTTTTTTATTTGATTTATTTAAAGATATCCTGATCTTCGGGGCTGTATTTATTTTGTTTTGTGAGGGAATATCTGCCTTCTGTGGTTCTTTCTTCTTCTCGAATCCTCCTGATTTATTCTGCTTCTGCTGCTGCTGCTGATTTTTCATCTTGTGTTGAATTATATTCGGTTTTTTCTTGTTTTTATTATTTAATTTCCTTTGGGTGGTAATTCTTTTTTTTTTTCTTTTTTTTTGTAGGTTGAACTTGATCAAGAAAACTCTGCATTTCATTCAAAGCACAACAGCCACAGGCACACACTCAGGCAAACACACACACACAGCAAACAAACACACACGCACACACAACACAGGTACACGTATAAGTTAAGCCAGAAGAAAAGTGTGTCCCCGGAAAATGCGAAAAGTGTCTCCCAGAAAACTAAGGGGTGGGGCAGGGAAAATCTACGGCAAATATTCTTCAAAAGATAATGTAAGATAAATTACGAAAGATCCAATGTGGATCCAGGTATCAGATATATATAGGCTTCATCATTCATTCATTCAGCAGAGTTGTTTCGATCAGTTTCCTCCCGGAGGCGCTTCAGAAAGCGAGCGAGTTAGGAGAGAGCGAGGGGGAAGAATTGGAGGAGAGTTGTTTCTCCAAAGATTCGCACGATTGCGTGCCTTATATATGTCAGTTATTTAATAGTTATTTAATTTAATTTAATGCTTTATCATTTCTGGGTTGTGCTTATAACTTAAGTTATGTTTTTAATGTTATAGTTTTTTGTTTTGTTTTTGTTTTTTTTTTATTTCTTTGCGATACGCTTTTGTGGCGTTTACCTACTTAAAAATATTTAATGGTTTATTTTATTTTTAGATAATCGATTTTGGTTTCATGCGTTATTCGGTGAAAGAGAAGAGCGAGTAATAGAAGGTATGAGGGAAGAGATAGCAGGCAAAATATAATATATAAAATATATACCAAAATTCATTCATTTAGTGGGAATAATAATGAAGTGAACCCTCGATCTTGGGTTATTTATCAGGCAAATGAAATGGTGGGGGACAAACAATGATTTAAAAATAATATTTTAAGAGGGAATTGGTTTATATCTTAATTATAATTAAAATATAGTTATAATTACAGTTATCATTGATTGTTCATATCAATTCTTGTATTTGTATATTATAAATATAACGTAAAGCAAAGACAAGGTTGTACAAAATTATCAAATTTTGTTTATCTTAATTCAATTTTGTTTTCTTTCTTGGCAAAATAATTTCATTGACCTTTCTTTGTTCCGAAGAGACAGCCTTGCTAATTGTTAAATATATATTTATAATAATAAATGTAAAAACGCTAACTAAAGAAAAGGAAGGCAAGGGTAGAAGAGAGAGGGAAAATTAATAAAGGAAGAAAGAAGAAATAGAAAGCAGGTTAGGAAGAACTGAGGAATAACGCATGAAACAATCTGATTTAGTTATATATATTACCTAACCATAAAAAATAAAGCTACTACCTAATAGAGCTAATTTATTTATTTATTTTTTGGGAATAATAAATGGCAAAAAAATAAAAAATGAACAAAAGGACAACTTAAATATTCGTTTAGCCAAAAAGTGCCAAAGATGCATAAATTAAATTCTGCCTAAAAGCTGACTAGACTACCTCACATACTAAGGTTACTAACTGTTTTGTTTATTGTAATTTTGGCGATTTGTTCTATCGATAAATCTATGACAGGGCGTAGTCTCCGGCTGGGAGCTTGTTAAATCGTTTTTATATTTGGTTGGTTGGCTGAATGGTATTTTTTGAAGGGGTTAGGGACAACACTTAGTCAACAAATAGATACCTTGGGCGTGGATTGTGTTACTTAACGTGCTGGCAGCCGCCAGCGTCGTGTACTGTCCCTTGGGCGTGTAGGTGAACGTGTGCGGTTCGCTCTTCTTGCCACTGGAAACGATCGAGACCTGTACCTGGACGGGCTTCATTAGGTTCTGGTGCAGATATGGCGGCACCGTGCAAATCAGATGGGTCTGGAGATGGAGAGGATAATAATATATAATTAATTGAATGAGTCAAAAGGAAGAGGTCGTAAATTACAAGTAGTAACGATCCTTACCTGGTGAAGATACTCCTTGTCTGGCAGGACGCTCTGCTCCCAAAGGGCCGCAGTTCCGCCGATCAACTGCTGACGCACCGCTATCTCGGTGGCCGGATCATCGCCATTGACGCTGTCATAGGTCTCCTGGAACACCACATGCGTGTCCTTCAAAAAGTTCTTGCCAATAATGAACAGCTCTAGGCCACCATCAACGGGACAGGAGTTGAGAGACTTTTTGCAGATCTCCGGCACGCCAGGGGGTTGGGCTAGGAAGGGAAATTAAAAATTAATTAATTAATAATTAATATTTATTATAAATTAGGCTGCAATACTCACTACAGATGATCGGATTCGAGCAGACCTGAAGGGTCTCGGTGGTGCCATCATCGCGGGTTAGCTGAGTGCGGAACACCATGCGGCAGCGCGTCGACTTCTTCTTGTTCTTCTGCGCCAAATGCTCCGGAAAACGATGCTCCACATCGACATTGCGTTCCTTTAGGCCCACAAAGTATTATAGTAATTATATAAACATGAATAATAGTACAAGTATTTACCTTTAGGATGCCAACGCAATCGCAGGTGATGGTCATTTCCGTCTCCGGCTTGAAATCGATCTCGATGACCATGGTTCCATCCACCTTCTTCTCGTTGCACTGCGTCGAATTCTTGCCGGCCACCTTGCACGCCTGATAGAACATGTGCGGCGCCACCCGGCCAATGTCCGTGCCAATGAAGACCTGGAGGACGGCGTTCTTGTCGTAACCGGTTAGCCGGACAATGGGGAAACCATTGCCGCTGCGATCCTTGACCGCACCGCGGCTACCCTCCGTCTGATAGCGAGCCCGATGCTGTTGCTCCGGCTGGGAGACAATCTCCAGCTGCACCTGGCCATCGTTGGAGCTGGCGATGCTGTTCAGCGGCGTGATGGGCTGCCGCTTGTTGGCCACTCGGGTGACAGTTCTCGCCGAAATGAATCTGCAGGGGACAGGCGCGAAGAAAGGGAAAGAAATTCGTGGTCAGAATGGAACTTTTTTGCTCGCAAATCGGTTTATTTGTCTAAGGAATCGTTAAAAAAAAAGATATATATATATATAAAGGGATGCCTTGTACTTGTACTTGAACTTTGGCCAATGATGCGATGGTTTGTAGGCTATGGTATGTGTATATTCTTTGTTTTTTGGTTAAATGATTTATGGTCGAATTTATGGTGTGATAAAATTCGGATTCTTTTTGAGTTAGGAAAAGATACAAAGCTACAGCAGCAGAGATGCCAATAAATGTCTTTTGAAGCCTAGAAAAAAATGTGAATGAATGGAAATTGAATGGAATGGAATGATATTTTGCTATTGTTGTTCTTGTTGTTAATTACACAATCACACGCCGCACACATGGCACAAATATATATGTACATATAAAAGCCGACAGAGAAATTTTATCGCTACTTTCAAGGCTTTGCTTGTTGCCTTTGCCAAAATTGTTTACAATTGTTTCCAATTTTTTGCACACACAAATGTATGTAAATACGGTTAGAATGACACACAAAACAACAAATAACACACACACACATTGAGCAATAAAAAGAAACAAAAATAGTTAAAGACTTCTAAGGGAATTAGGCTGGGAGAAAGGCTTTAAGGGATCTGATTGCTATCATTATATCCTTATGAATATCTTTTAAAATTTTTAATTTTGATCATTGTTATTCCCTTAAACTCCTTTTTATTATCTACAATTTCTTTACTATTTATCCTTTATAAAATGGTTTATAAATTGTCTTTGCCTTGTTGTTCCTTGTCTTATTTATTGTCACATTTATTTTGTAGTTTTTGAAATAGAATTTTGCAGGGAAAAGATATGTAAATATCCCTAATATGTTCTTTGTTTTATCATTTTGTTTTTGTTGGTTTTTTCCTAAAAACAATTACAGCTTTCCTTTAATATTTTGTTTCCAAAAATACTTAACTAATTTTCAAATTAAAGAAACATTTTGCTGTAAAATGTGTAATTCTTCTGCTACTTGATTATTGTATTTAAAGTATATAATTTTTAATATAACAAGGACTTTTGGAGAATAGAATTTCTTTCATTTAAAAATGTAATTTCCTTTCCTTTCCTTTTCCCTTTTATCTATTTTGAGCAGAAATACCTTCTCAAGCATTACCCAATACTTTTGATTACATTTCTCAAATTTTGTAGAGATTTTACCAAAGAATTTTTCAAGGAGGCTTTCAAAAAGTTTTTTATAGAGAGATTTTAGGCTTTTTACAATTATTGGACTTCAGTTTTCGGCCTCAGTTTCGTCCTGCTTACTTTGTCTCATTGTTGGTGCGCGGCAGGTGCTTGCCCGCAGTGGGCAACAAGGCTGGTGAGGCGGCGGTGGCCACTTCTGGCATAGATGAAGCCACAGCCAGGGCAGGAGCTGCAGCTGCAGCTGCAGGCGCTGGTGGTGTAACTTCTACAGTGGCTGCTGCCACCGAGCTGGCTATCTTGCGGATGAACTCGTCCTCGCTGCAGGCATCATCGTTGTCCAGCTCCACCTGGTTGCACTCGAGCTTCTTGCGCTTGTTGATGTGCTTGCCATGGCGATGATGATGATGGTGCTGCTGCTGCTGGTGTTGTTGCAGCAATCCGGGATAATGGAACTGCTGCTGCTGGGGATGTGGCACCTGATGTTGCTGCACCTGGTGATGTTGCTGTTGCGTAAAGGCATTCACTGCCGCTGCCACCGCCGCTTCGGTGGCCTGAAAGACACCGCCAAAGGGATCCGATGTGGTGCTGGAGCTGGGGCTGGTGGTGGAGCTGCTGCTGCTGCCAACGGATGGTGCCGCCGTCGAGCTGGTGTCGTTGACAAAGCCCGTGTCCTCGTCCAAACTGATACTGACCGGCGGCGAGGTGGTGGTTGAGGAGTCCTCCGAGGAGGAGGCCGAGAGCAGGTCGAGGTCCTCCAGATAGTGGCTCATCATATTTCTGGCGTGCCGCGATCTATACGTTAACATATACATATATATATACAGACATTCATGTACATGGTGGGGAAACACAACAGCAGCACACACACACACAGACAGCGTTTTAAATCGATTTATAATAATAATGATATCGAAACCTATCGATCAAACAATTTATGTATCAATTATCGAATTCATTTTCAATTTATTGATCGATTTATCAAAAACAATTACTCAATACGATATATAGTTATCGTCGGTCTATCGTTAAGTATTTTAATCGATTCAAATCGATTAAGAATAATAATGAAACCGAAACCTATCGATCAAACTTAAACTCAAATTTATGTATCAATTACCGAACTAATTTGCAAGTTTCGATTTCTTCCTAAAACAATTTAAAACAATTACTCAATACGATATATTGTTATCGTCGGCCTATCGATAATCTAATTACTTTTGAGGAAAATAAGTATTTATATATAAATATAATTGAAAATTCAACCTTGTGTTGATTAAATGCCTAATACCTGCGATATGCGATATATTTATATCTATATTTTCAGCAAATCGCTTCTTCTGACATGTATATATTTTTTTTTTTTATCGATATTATTCAATCGATTATGGCCCTTTTTTTAATTTTTAAAACCAAATTTAGATTATTCTTTGAAACAATATCATTTTGGAAAAAGTATCCGGTAATAGGCCCCCATTAATTTATAGCTTATAGAAAATAACATCATACTCGCAACTTTTCTACAGATCTTGCAAAATAAATAGAAATCGACAAATCGAAACCAATCAATGTCCGAATGCATTTGAAATGCATTGAGTGAACTCAAATCCCAACGCAACAGAACTCAAGGGAACTGGAACTAAACTGCATATAACTGAATGATTCCGAACGGATCTGAACGGGACCCAATCGAGAAGCTGTCTTATATTTAATTCGACAAGAAAAAATTAAGAGAATATCACGACAGTAAAGCCGGTTGAAGGTTGATAAAAAAAAAATAAAGATAAAGAAAAAATCTACGACTTGGACCTTGGAAATACGGTTAGAGAATCAATCTTAAGCTCATAAAAAATAAAAAAGACAGTTTTATAAAAAATACTATGATTTGTAATATTTACAAATATATTTTTTTATTTTTAATTAACGATTTTTATTTATTCTGTGTTGAAAACAATCTCAATATTCTTTGTAAACAAAAGACATTTATATTAATAAAATGTAATGTTAAAAATCCCTAAATGCAAGTGAGTTTAAAATGAAATTAAGCTAGGCTAGCAAATAACTTTAGAACTAGTTCGTCTTATTAGCTAATACAACTGATAAAGTCAGCGGAGTGCTGGTAATAATAAAGCCACATAATCCGAATACGTAAGCGCTGATCGATTCAATCCTAACCCAAATCGTTAAGATCTGAAAAACGGAACACTGCGACTGCAGCCGATTGATAATCGGCGGAGCAGAGCAAAGCAAACTCACGAATCGCAAGCAAGGCGGACGGCGTCAACAGTGCGTATAAGTAATCGCATCGAAAAAGAAAAGAAAACAAACCAAAAGTCATTGCCCAGCAGCAGCGAGGGAAAAATATGAACATATGTGTATGTGTTTTCATGGAGACTGGCCAAAAATGAATGCAAATTGAATCAGCCGCCAACGAGATGTGCAAATAATTAAGAAAAATTAACAAGCAATGGATGCATAAAAAGAATATCCTAAGGGTTTTTTGTATGAATTTTAACAACCCTTAATTATCTTATTCTCGTATCGATCATCAATAAATAAGTCTAAATGCAGTGGCAACTAACATTACACCTAAAACCAACTACCCATCGCCGCAGCAATTAAGGAAAGCCCTAAATAAACCCAATAAAAATCACAACAAACTCTTTGTTTTCCTTTTACATTATTTTTTGTGCTTTAAGAGCGATAAGGGGGCAACCCCAAGAGTCGCCCAAGCACCTTTCTCCTCCCGATTTTTCATTCGAATGCACAATTTACAATTTGGAGGAGAGGTAAAAAACTGATAGGCTGATAAGATAATGCTCATATTTACACAGATAGTAGGGGCAGGGCATGCAATTACAATAGCTGGGACAACAACAAAAGCAATATCAAGAACAACAACACACGCAACACACTAAATGAACGTGTTTAAATTGACATTAAAATCGAAATCAAAAATCTTAATCCGCATCGAATCTATTTGATGTAAGAAAACACATTCACCATGACCTACAAAGGAAAAACCTGTCTGAGAAATAACCCAAAGTGGCACATGATCAAGCATAAGTATTTTTGTTTTATTTTTTGTGACTGATGCTGAGGATTTGTGATTGATATAAAAAGAGGATAAGTATGGCCATCAGTCCAGCATTATTTCTATTAAAGATAAGCTAAAGGGTGTCTGGAATTGCCAATTAAGATATTAAAATTAAAGAGTTCTAAATTGTAATGGCAGCTAAAATTAATACAAAGGATTACTTAGTATCCCATTAGTCAAAACAATTAATTTGAAACGTTTAATTAATCAATTCCAGGAACTTTATGGAGGGAAAGATATTAACTCCAATAAATTGCAACTATTTATAAGCTTGTTCACTATTTTTCCATCACTTTCCACTTTAAAAACTAAACTTTTGTAAGAAATAATCAACTTTAAGTCAACACCTTCCACCTCTAGCTCATACACACATCACTCTTCTACCTCATTTAAAGAAGGGACACTTTGAATATTGTTTTACGAATTTTGTTAAAGATTCTTATAATCAATAGAAAAATCACTTTATAATTTCTGAAATCCCTCAGTAATATTATTATTTTATTAACTTATCGGGTATTATTGCCTCACTTTCTATACATTCCGCAATTCCACATATTTCTGAATAAGAAAACAAAGCCAGGAAGCCGCCGCACACACTCGTTCGCTCTGATCTATGCCGAGGGCCGGACTGTACTGAGGGATGTGGAGAATTTGGAGCGATCAACGGTTCGTATGGATGGATTTTGGTGAAACCCGAGATCGCCCCTCCAACACTAACATTTCCCTCGATGAAATAGTTTTTTTTCTCCTTTTTTTTTGCCATTTGAGACGCACATTAATCCAGAACAAACGCAGTTCCGATTAAAGGCGAAGTTTTGCTTGGCCAACAGATAAACACTTAATATGATATGGTTGTTACTCGAACGAAGCATATTTTCTCTGTTACGAAGAGAGGGACAATTGAGGGTTCTTTAAATTTAAACCTGGCTTTATATAAACTTGTAGGAGTTTTGAGCATTTTGAGACTCTTAAAACTCACAAATGAATGCAGAATAAATCCGACAAAGCCCTGTATATTTTTGTTAACTATTAGAAACACATTTATGTGGTTGTTAGGGCATTCTAGAATCCTTAAACCTATGAACAAAGTGCCACATATCAAAATATATATAAATTAATACAAGTTACAAGCATAAACTCCCATTAACGGACAAGCGGACAGGCCTAAGACTTTATATATTAATATCTTCAGTATACAATCTAAGCTAACAACAAACACTGGAAGCTTTTAAATACTCCTATTTATTAAAACATCTGTTCTATACATATTTATATAAATCTGTGCATTAGTTTTTGGTGCGTGCTTTGCGTGCGTGTGAGTTTTCGGAGAGGTGAGAGAGGCAATCGATCGATGTTCATCATTTAATCGAGAAACCATGAATCAGAAACGCAAAACGAAATGAAATCATGAACTTTTGGCACTTGTATCTCGAGTCGCGGCTGCGCATGAACTCGGCTACAGAGAGAGAGAGAGAGATCGGGGGACTTAACAGGGACAGAGTTAGTTAGGGACGTTAGGGACGCAGGTGGACTTACCTTGATACAGGTATCGCGCGTATTAAATGCTGCTGTGGTGAATGTTGCTGCTGCTGCTGCTGTTGCTGCTGCTGTTGTTGCTGCTGCTGTTGCTGTTGCTGCTGTTGGTGGTGTTGCTGGTGTTGCTGCAACGTGTTGCTGGCCACTGCCGCTGCTGCTGCTGCCGCTGCTGCAGCCACTGTGTTGGTTAGTGCACTATTGACCAGCAGTCCCGACGATCGCTGGCCAGAGTCGCCGGCGCCGCCACCCGAACCCGCCGAGGACCTCAGCTCCGTGTGCTGGTCGAAGCCGAGGCCGCTGTCATTGGAGTTGTCGCAGGGCGGCGGATGGGGTCGCTGTGGTATTCGCTTGCCGGGCACCATTTTGCCGGGACCCGCCTGCAAAAAAGGTCAAAAAGGGAAGAATTCGAGATTGTAGGGAAGTTTGAGAACTAAAATAAACTATCTAAATAAAATCAACTTAAGAAAGTCTTTAAAAAACAGAGCATAAGACTGTAAGACCTCGAGCTTTTAAATTAACTAATAATATTCTTGTAACAAAAAAATAGCCTTTAATTTTGTAAAAAAAAAATAATTAAATAAAATAAAGTAATTTTTTTTATCAATAGACGTGTCTAAAAGTTTTCTGAAAAATTTGAGCACAATCGGATGAAAAATATGGAAGTTATTGAATAATTAAAAGGCAAACTATATATCTATTTCGCTCCCACTTGCACTGGCATTTGCCTGAGATGGTTAGTCGAGTTTTCAACCGTGGTTTCATTTTTTTAAATATTTTTTTTTAACATAAATTATACATCTTTGTCTAGAACCTTTAGTTTTTGTGATAAAGCTTTGGCTACCGGGTATCTTATAGGCGAGGACACTCGTGTATAACTATCTTAATTGTTTTATTGTCTTTTTTTATCGAATATTATATTTTGTACTATATATATATATATATGTCTGGACTTACCCTGGTTATAGTATGCAGTTTGCCGGGCAATCCCTTACCCGGCTGTCTTTTCGATGGTATGCGAAAACCCTTTCGATGTATTCGCGCACTCATTGTGGAATTCGTGGACATGGTCATTCTCATGCCTGAAAATATAAGAAATAAAATAATGATTAAATGGGAGTTTATTTAATTTAGAGTATATTTCTTTAAAAAAAAAAATAAAGAAATACTCAAAATGTTGTATGGGGGTTCCCATATTTAGTGATAATATTTAAGCCCTTCAAACGCTATTCAAATATTATACAATAACTTTGAATAGAAAATCGCATCATCTTCCACTCAATAAGGCGCATCTATATTATATATATACTATAAGACTTTGTGCATCGAAACACAAAAGAATGAACGAAAAAAAAGAAAAATCCAGATAGAGAGACTGAACCGAGAAATACGGTCTCGTTCGCCAGTTAAGTTATATGCCAGGAAAACTGAGCTGATAAAGCTGCAACGACGACGACTATTGGGTGCATTGAACTTTTACTCCTCCTCCGCCCTCTCCGGAGAGTGCAAGCCCCGGAGACCGACCTAAAGTCCGTATATATAGTTGAGAGCATAGAATCAGTTTCACACTCTGCCCATTGTTGCAGACCAATGATGCTGGTGACGATGGTGACGATCATGTTGAGGCAGTTGCATTCCCATTGTTGATCCCAATTGATGCTCAATTTTCATTTTCATTTGCATTTGCAGTTGCATTTCCATTTCAATTCACAGGCGCAACCAGCAACCAGCAACCAGCGACCAGCAACAGCAGTTGCAGCAACCAGCTGTCATCCCAGATTCAGCTTTATTTTTTGCCCGAGATGGACTTCTCCCATATATGAGTATATATATGTGTGTGTAAATATATCATCTGGCTGCTTGTACATATACTATCATGGGAGGAGCACAACAATGGGCCGGAGTCCGCTGATAAGGAAGCCAGACAAACCCAACCAAAACCATGCGAACCCACCCAACCCATTAACAAGCTGGGCGGGCGCCGTTCTCCTCTCCTTAGCATTATTTCTTTTATTTTCTTAATTATATTTCCCTAAATTCCCTTCTTTATTTATTCTTAGGAACATTAAAGAAGATAGAAAGAAAACATTTAATTAAAATGCAATTCTGTAGCAAGTACATTTTCCCTTAAGTCTTTGCTTTTAATAAATTGTTTACTATATCTTTCTTTAAAGCCAGGCAAAAGTCTGTTAGGATAGGCCAAACAGGCAGAAAATAAAATATAAAGAAAAGGGAACAGTTCCGTTGTGATAAGAAGGCTTGGTTTATAATAGGGAATTTCAACAAAGCTTTATAATTATTAAAAATATATTAAGAGGAACTTTATAACATAAAAAGGATATATAAATATAACAGTTTACTGAAATTTTGTTAGGGAAAAGGTAACCCCTCGAACTTCATTTTGCTCTATTTTTAATGAAAAGAAATGTATATAACCTAACATAATTATTATACCCCCACAATCTCCCCCTTTCATTATTCTTTGCCCAGTTGACTTTAACACCTTTTTTCTACCCCCAAAAAAATCTCCAATTTAATTCTACAGAAATCTCTCTCTATAAATGTATGTTCCGTTCCCTAATTCCGGTAAAACCGTTAAACAATTACGAGCTAATTTACGAGATAAGAATATCGGAGCAAAAAAAAGGCGCCTTTGATAGCGCAGAAGGCAACCACAACGAAAGCAAACAAACAAACTTTGATCTCCAATTACCAAGATCCGATCCCTGCTCAGTGACGTGCGTTGCGCCCCCAAAAAACACATATCTATATCTACACATTAGGAAGGTGAGAAAATCTGTTCTCGCCTCTTGGCTTTTATGATCCCAAAAAGACAGAAAAACACACCCTTTTGGCCCAACTAACCTTGGGCGGGAATCGGGCAAACAAATATATATATATATTTATTGTTGGGCTTGCGGAACGCGCCTACCTGAGAAGAAGAGGAACCCGGCAAATGGGCCTTACCTGGGATCGCTTCAGAGAGATAAGAATCGGACCCAGAGGGGGGATACCTTTTGGCTATTGTTTCCAAGGGGATAAAGTGCTGCTTCATGCCACAGATATATGTAGATACAGATACGGCTGCCGACTTAGATACAGCACGAGATACTGGCAGATAAATGGATGCAAGAATTTTCACACAAAAGAAGTAATACCAAAGCTTTAAAAGGCAATCAAAGCTTATTTGTGAGGGAATTATCTAAAACATAAATAGTTACTAGTCCAAACCCTATAAAAAGTATTTAACTTTAAATATTTTTTGATTGTAAGAATTTTATTTCGGGTAAGAAAGTTCTACAAATTATTTAAAATAATATAGAGCATCTCAAAGAGCTTACTTTCTTTATAAGCAAATAAAAACCCTCAGGAATTCCTCATTCTGTCCCTACAAACATGCCCATATAAGTACACATATTAGCGATCGGACGACTATGACTATCTCTAAGGCTAGAGCCCCATTGTCATTGCATTTATCTATCGCCAGAGTCGGCGTACTTTGCACTCTCAATTGGCAGACAAAAAGGCAGGCTTTAATTCAATTTTCACTGCGAGATGATCAGATGTTAGGTTGCAGAAAAGAATCGCCGCCCTTGGCGATAGTTAAACACAGATGTTTGTTGTTGTCGGTGCTTGCAGGTAGCTCTGGATCTATAATTAAACGCAGACTCCTCCTGAACCCGAAAACAGATTGTAGATTGTCAACAAAAACAATGAAAAAATAACAAAGCGAGCAGGAATTAAGTGTAATGAACCCAGCTGACCCAGTGTGCACCGCCTCCATATAGTGGAAGATGGGACCCTTCCCTTAGTAAAGGCGAAAATAATAGCGGAAATTAAGTACGCGATTCTTAAATTAAGGAATTTAGTTTTTTATAATGTCAAGATAACCTTTTTATTAGTTGTTTGGTATTAATAAGATAATATAAAGTTTTAAAATGGGTTGAAGAGGCAAGAATAAGCAAAAATAAGAATATCCTATAAGTAATATTTTATATTCTATGAACAATTCTTACAGATTTAAAAAGGAAATTGAATTCTTTGTAATCCCTAATTTTTCTAATGTTAAAAAACCTTTTGTTCGAATTTATTTCTCTTCCCTCTGATCTAATTTTCTAATTAGCGCGATGGTCAAGTGTTTCAAGTGTTTCGGGATTAAGCCTTTTTTTTTTTGCTTTGGCTTGACTTACGTTATTTGTATTTTTTTAGTGTTTTCATTTTGGCCCAGAGCCCGGAGCCCGTAATCTTATCGCCTTGCCGCCGGAGCAAACTTGGCAACTGGCAAAAGAAAGAACGAACCTGAGAAGCCAGCCCAGCCAACCTGAGAGATATGGAGAAAGGCATACGAATTGAAATTGAATCACCAGCGACGATGACAACAACTGGCGCCTCTCGCGCGCGTAATTGGAGATTGGCGAGAGGCCGACATTGCTGGCTGGATCCTCGCGAGGCGAGGAAATTCCAGGTGTACTATCAACGATTATGGCATGGTTATCAAGGGCGCAGAGAGAGATTTGTTTTCAAAGCAATTATGGCTTGTTGCCGATAAGCCAGAAAATAATGGTTGATGTTGGGATAGTACAAATTAGAAGATGGTTACTCAAGGAAATTATTTCTAACATATCAAAAGAACGGTTTAGTTAATATTTAGTCGAAATAAATTTCGAGTGTCCCCATATAGTGATTAAATAATATTAGTATGAAAATAATTATTAAAAATAATCATAATAAAAAATCTAGATAAAGCACACCTAAAACAGCGAAAAAAGTACATTTTTGTAGCATAGAGTGCACCTAAAATTCCCAAGTAACAAATTATTTACATTTTAGTACTAAAGAAGCTTCTTTCAAATATATATTCATCAAGACTAAGACACTTATAAACCTTAAAATATGCTCTTTTTAATCTAAAATATAACCACCGAGATTTTTTATCGAAAGAAGTAAATTTATTTGCACAGAGTGCACTTAAAATTCCCAAGTACGAGTTCATTAACACGCTAGTACTGAAGAAACTTGTTTTAAATATATATTCATCAAGATTAAGACTCCATAAACCTTTAAATATGCTCTTTTTAATCTGAAATATTACCCCCGAGTTTTCTTACCGAAAAAAGTAAATTTATTTGCACAAAGGGCACCTTAAATTCCCAAGTGCGAATTCATTAGAGCACGCTAGTACTAAAGAAGCTTCTTTCAAATATATATTCATCAATATTAAGACACATATAAACCTTAATAGATGCTCTTTTTAATCTGAAATATGACAACCGAGATTTCTTACCGAAAAAAGTAAATTTATTTGCACAGAGTGCACCTAAAATTCCCAAGTACGAATTCATTAACACTCAAGTACCGAAGAAGCTTCTTTTAAATATATATTCATCAAGATTAAGACTCCATAAACCTTAAAATATGTTTTTTTCAGTCTGAAATATCACCCCCTTCGAGTTTTCTTACCAAAATTACTTTTGTAATGATGCTGATAGGCTTGTAAATTTGTATTGTTGCTGCCATTGCCATTGTTGTTGCTGCTGTTGTTGTGGTGGCCATAGTGATGATTATTATTGTTATTATTATTATTATTACTATTGTTGGCACCAGCATTGCCATTATGGTGGCTTAGATTATGCATTTTGGATGGAATCCGATAGCCGGACTCGTAATGTTTATACTGATTGTAGGTGAAGCGCATTTTGATGGTTTTTTGAACTTAAGTATTTCCTCTCAATTTGACTATTTAATTCATTGAATTATTTAAACTCTTTGCGCAGTTTTTGTTGGTTTTTATCACTCTTTCAACTCTCTCCTCGAGTTTCTCGTTCTCTTTTTGGGATAAGTGCTTTTAGTATATTTTATAATTATGTTGACAGGCATAGGTTTTCTGCTTTTCCCTCTGACTAATTGTTTTTGCCTTTGTTTATGTGATTATTTTTGGTAGTTATAGTTGGCACATTTATAATGGATGTGTTGTTCTTTAATTTAATTGATTTAATTTGGTTTTTGTCATTTCAAAATTGATTTGTTTTGTACATTTGTTGATCTGTGTTTGTTATCTGTCAGCTTTAAGTTTAGAAGAAATTGGGAATTAATATTGGGTTAATTAGGTATTATATAACGTGCTGAAAGTCGCCGAAGAACCGCGTAATACCGACAAACGCGATACGTAATACGTCCAAAAAAAAAAACGCTTCGCTTTTTACATTTGTGTCTCGTTTCGTTTTGTTTTGTTTTGTTTTGGCCATTCGCTTTATATATTTTCTCTCTCATTTATTTATTTATTCATATGCCTGTTTATTGTTTTTTTTTTCTTACATACCGACGACGCCGAAAACTAAAGCCCCCAAACGATACACAAAATATTGTTGTTTTTTTTTAAGCACGCATATTTTTTATCGCCAGCGGTTTAAAGTCCAAGTGACAAGAAAAAGCTAAAGTAAGGAGATCGCAATGCCTTTAATGATCATCGCGCGAGAGTTTTATATTGAATGGTGCTGAGACTGTGATAATCGGTGGTGGCTTAAGTGCATTGTCTTTCCCTTTCCCAAAACTGGTTGCGTTGTCCGAGGCGCCTTGAAATATATATAGTTTATAATTTCTGTTGCCTTTGCTCCTTTTGCTTCCTGGTATCGTGCGCGCTCTCCTTTTTTTCCGCCACATATTATTTACTCGTTTACAGTTACAGTTCCTGTTCTACTTGTTGGGACTGGGGCTGGGGCTGGGGCATCCTCTTACTTTTGCGGCAAGGAATGCATATATAAAACCCTTAAAAATGGCAAATTCCGCAAGGTCTTCTCCCGGTCCCTGGTACCTTCCTTGCCTCAAATAAACCTGTGTTAAAAACCTTTAATTTCGGAATTTAGGAATTTACACACAGAGAAAGGAAATACAAAACCAGTCTTTATGCTAGAAAAAAGACTTTAAATATGATTTCTAGAAATTAAATTAAAACAGTTTACCGGTTTTAATGGTATGTTTTGGTGGGGACTTTTAAAAAAAGAGGCAAGTCTCTAAATACTAAGGTTCTTTGGCTAGGTTTGTTGCCACAGAGCTTTATAACATTTTAAAAACCCAAAGTTTCAGGAAAAAAGTATATTCTTTTCAAAGGTTGATTTTCCGAACTAAATTGGTTGAGTTTTGTGGTTAAAAGAGCGATTTTAGTAGCTACCTTGAATATTCCTGGTACGCAGCTGCCAAAAAGTAGGCAATGCTTTATCCACAGTAATAATTTCTCATAGTAAAAAGGGTTCCAAAAAATATCTGTGATAAGCAACTAATTAATTTTTAGATACTGCTGATTATAAGGTATCTTAAAGTCAATTTTAACGTTTCAACTGCTCTTTCTTACAATGATATAGAATTTTCAAAGAAAAGCCCCTTTCCCGCAGTGCATTTGGCCAGACTTTCGGTGGCTAATCGAGCAAACTTGATGCGGTGACACAGATAATTGTGTTAGCACCAACAGCCGACCGACCCCGCCCCCTTCCTTTGGCCTCTGGGGCTTGGTTTGGTCTTTATTATTATTTATTCTTTTTTTTTAGTTTTTCTTTTTCTTTTTTTTGACAATCAAATGCCAAGGCAAGTTCTTGGCTTGATTAAATGCTAATTGAAATTGTACTGTGTATTTATCAGCAATCGGTTCGAGAGTGTAATAGGTGTGTGTGTGTGAGTGGTGTGGCGACTGCCGTTGTTGGCTTTGTGAAAAATCATGATCTTGTTTCATTGACCCACATTGTTCGTGTAATAAACGATCCACAAGTGAGCAGAACTAAGCTGAGAAACCTTATCTGATTTGAGCGGGGAATCGCAAATTGGTTTATTTTTAAATATTTCAAATTCGATTGCAAACAGGAAACATCACAACATCGATGGGGGATCAGGGAGACTGGCAAAAGGTTTTGAAATCAATCAATAGTTGCAAGAACTGTTCTATACTCTGATAATGTCTGACAGTTTTAAATCACATTTGTATATCTTTAAAGATATTATTTTAATACTGTGAGAGACCTTTATTTGTTCAATACATATCTAAAGATATTCAGTAAATAAAAACCCACACCCGCTGTGTCCCAAAAACTATAAACGTATAATATTCTATATCGAAAGACATGTTTTTAGCCCTATTTATGTCTAGATCCTTAATGAATTCCCAACTCATTGGGAACACCTGATCTTGTGAGTATAAATAAGAAATCTTCTCTTTATATTGAACAGTCTAAAACAAAGATTTCTCTCGCAGATTTTGTACTTCAAAATTATATACGATTCTTCTGCCATTATTGATTTTTGTTTAAGTATCTTTCAAGCCGCATTCTCAGTGCTTAAATTAATTTCTTTTCCTTTTTTTTGCACAGCATTTTTTCGTGTTTTTCTCATTTCTTTCGTTTCTTGTTTTTTGTTTGGTTATTGGCCGCATTTAAATTTGTTATAAACAAACGTATTTTACGCGTGTTTCAGTATGTGGGGAACTCACAACAAGCAGAAAGTGAATTAAATGGAAATAATTTGTATGTATTTAATTATTATTTGAGTTTTTATGCCCTCTTCGGGGGCTCTTTGGAGATTCTTGACGGGTCCGGGATTTTCGGGTTCCGGTTCGTTCCGTTGTGGTCGATGGGTCTCTGGGTTTGCGACTGGAACTGACTTTTAATAGACTGTCCGCCGAGCACTGCCTCACCACACACCCCAAGCCCCTACTCCTTTCCCATTTCGATTCCCATTCCCTTGCTTGAAAGACGATAAGATAAAGCCCGCGCGGACTGAGAGAATCGGAGTTTCTTAGAGGTTTCCCTCTAAAATAAAGTGTATTTAGTGATTAAGTGATTTTTATAAAATTTAAAAAATACAAGAAATTTTTTAACTTGAAGATAAACTAATATTTTCTTTGGTTAGTTTGTAGGTTTATAAGAATGGGAGTTTTCGAAGGAAATATCTAAGATTTGCAATTATTACATCTTTTTTTTTATTATAAGATAATGTAAATTTATAACAAATTCGGTTGTAAATATTTCAGTTTTTTATCTACCTAAAATTCCTTACTTTTTCTCTATGATTTTATAATCTTTTTACTATTTCTGTAATTAAATTAAATTAAACAACTCTAATTTTTATACCCTTGCAGAGGGTATTATAATTTTGCCATGATATTTGCAACGCAGTGAAGGAGGCATCTCAGACCCCATAAAGTATATATATTCTTGATCAGCATCACCAGCCGAGTCGATCTAGCCATGTCCGTCTGTCTGTCTGTCCGTCTGTCTGTCCGTCTGTCTGTCCGTCTGTCTGTCCGTCTGTCGGTTTCTACGCGAACTAGTCTCTCAGTTTTTGAGCTATCGGGCTGAAATTTTCAGCATATTCTTATTTCTTTAGCACGCAGTATATATGTCGGAACGGTCGAAATCGGACCACTATATCCTATAGCTGCCATAGGAGTGATGGCGAAATTAATGTACAAAAATTTT
>VNJW01001106.1:0-70115 GCA_008042615.1 Drosophila auraria | reverse complement strand
AAACTTATTTATTTTGTTTATTTATTTTGCTTTTGTGCTGAATAGTTGCTGAAAATTATGCTAAGCCTTCAGCAAAAACCAATATATTTTGTGAGACCGTTTTGTCTAATGAGCAATCAATATAGTTTTTAGATACAATTTTCTGTATTAGAGTCGGTATATTCTATCGAACTCATTTTTTGTCTGGTATTTTTTTTCGATAAGCCGATAAGTTTTTCAATTAATGAGAAATTAATGTATTAATATCTCATTGAAAGTGCTGTATAGTCGTCTTGCTCGCACTTAGGCAAAACCCTATGGTTGCTGTCAAGCCTCTAATTAATGAGCCAATTAATGAAGTTTTTAATACAGTGTCATACTGCTATTATTAGCGCTGGGGACAATTCTATTTTTTGTGAATCGATTCTTTTCGATTCAATTGTGAAAAAGATCGATTAAATCGATTTAAAATTGAAAATATGTAAAAAAAAAAAATAGGAATAATGCATATTTTAGCTTAAAAAATGGAATTTTAAACGTCAAATTTCGAATGGTTGTAAAGATATTTTATGAGATCAAACGTTTTTATTTACTATCTAAGACCCATGTGTTCTTGCTGGTAAACACCAACTTGTCCACATTCTTTGGCTTTAAGGCAGCTCGCCGGTCAACACATCCAGCCCTGCTAAATGTCCTTTCGGATTCCGTTGAACACGCTGGAATGCACGATTTCTTGGCCCATCCAAAAACATCGATTAAATCGATTAAAAAATTGAATTGTCCCCAGCTCTAATCGTTATCAGACGGTCACACTCAGTGTTCCCAGATCAGGTGTTTTCTCCCTAGATTTAGGGGTGTTTTGACGTCCTAGGGGGAATTTTAGGGGGGAAGAATTTTTAGGGGGAAAGTTCAGGGTTTTTTTAGGAACCAATTGATTTAAATTTTAAATGTTTAAAAAAAACACTGTTAAATTTTTTTTTTTTTTAATAGCAATATTGCCAAGCACAGAAACCTATATATGGCAAAAACAAAAAAAAAAAATACTGCACACGATTGTGCAGTATATATAGCTATATAGCTTAAAAGTTTTTCCAGCTGATGATGCGCATTAGTGCTTAGAATTGCTTCGTCATAATGAGATATTTCTTCCTTTAAGTATTTGAAATAAACAGATTTTTTGAATTTAGGGGGAAGACTACTATTTTTAGGGGGAAATAGCGACTCTTTGAGATTTTTTAGGGGGAACAACAAATGATCATCTGGCAACACTGGTCACACTAGAGCCGACGTAGGACCGGGAAAAACTCAAACCTTTCTTTCATTTCTTTTCAAACATTCAAGCGCGATCAGCGGCAAAAAAAGAAACGCGACGGCGTCCAAGTGCGAGCGTAGCCAAACGAGGAAAATAAATTCCACCGCTCCCGTGACGATGCTGTAGAAATTGAAAGTCAAATGAATTCTGTTCTTAACTGTGTGTGTGAGTGTACATCGAGCGTCAATTTTGGTGATAAAATTTGCCTGCGCTTATGCGGATGTCTGTGAGTGTGTTCGTTGAGCATATGTCTGTCAGTGTGTTGGTGTGAGCGTCGAGCATAAGAAAGCAGCAACAACAACATCGGCGAGCTGTCGGCGACGCTTAGCGAAAGAGAAACAAAGAGAAGCGTGAAATCTCCATTTTAACAGCGAGAAAAGTCAAGGAAAGGGTATCCAGCACGATGGCCAGTTTCCCGATCCACCAGGACGCCAACAACAAGGAAAACCCCGGCGTCACTATTCCGGTCGGAGTTAAGGGCGCTAAACAGCCGCTGGCCGTAATCGGCAAGGAGAAAATTGCGCTTGCGCCACGGACCAACTTCGCCGTGCTTAACAACAATAACAACCACAACGGGAATGTGCCTCGTCCGTCGGGAAAAGCGGTAAGTCCCGGGAAAAACACACATATTTCCACAGCAATGCTGACATTCTAATGCAGCTGCCGATTTTTTTATGGTGGTGGGATCCTCATTACGTGCGTTTGTGTGTGTGCGCGATCAGTGGTGGTGGTTTTTCTGTCCTCCCTCTCCTTTTGAATTTTGTTTTTTTAACCAGATAACCTTTGCTAATTATTCGCGCCTAACCTCTAAGCTATAACCTAGAAAATTGCACAGCCAGGCGACTGCGCGCCTTTTTCTAAGAGCTGCAAAAACAAAGCAGTGGGGCAAAGAGGAGAGCAATAGCAAATGCAATTACACGACACACACACACACACTCGCAAAATCCCATGGGAAGCCAAGGAAAGGCGCGCAACTGAAGAGAAACAACAACAAAAGTTGCGCCCATAACAGGATTATTCCAGAGAGGGAGACAGGAAGAGAGCGCAATGGCAGCAGGGGCTAAAGTTGCTGTAATTGTTAACCCTTACTCATGCATATTTATGCCTGCGGCTCTTGTGCTTCCTATAGCAGGTCTTACGCGAAGTAAAGGTCCTTACTGCGGATGAAAATGTGAGCTACGCAGCGAAGAAATCGAACGTGGTGCCCGTGGTGGAGCAGTTTAAGACCTTTTCCGTTTACGAGGACAACTTCGACACCCATGTGGCGCCCCCGGGCAAGTCCTTGGCATCCGTGGCCGATAAAGAGAACCAGCAAGCCGCCGCAAAGAGGTTAATTTCACTAATCCCTCTTCCAGTACTTTCTTTTTAATCATTTATATTTTACTCTTAGCGATGTGACGCAGCGGGAGTTCACCGTCTGCGACCTGGACACCACGCCCATGTCCATCACGGATGTCCAGTCACCCATGTCCGTGGACCGCTCGCTTGCCGAGGTAAGCATTAACCTTGAAGCGGTCGCCAAGCCGGGTGAGCGGATCAAGGAGCTGCCGCCAAGGAACGATCGCGAGCGGTTCTTCGAAGTAGTCCAGTACCAGATGGACATTCTCAAGAACTTCCGGGAGAGTGAGGTGAGTTCGAATGTTTGGATTTTAAGAAAAAAAACAAAAAAAAAAAAAAAGGTGTTTTTGGTGTTCTCCATTATGATAAATGAATTTTTCGTTTAAATTTAGTTTAAAGTCAATCGAAAGTGAAAGTAATTCCAAGAATAGATTTTTAAAACATTACTTTAAAAATAAAATCAATTAAAAATGATAACTAAGCTGTATTTAGCAATATAACATTAACTGAACTCCATTGTTAAATGTCCTAAGCACGTCTGGCTCTAAAACGAACTCATTTTATAGAAAGAGATAGGAAAAAATCAAGATACCACCAATTTTACTTCTTATATGAAGGTATTCTCCCCTTAAGTGCCTTGGTTTTTTCTTGTTTATATTTCCTTGGCCATGTGCGTTCCTTAGCTGTGTCTGTGTGTGCGTTGTCATGCAAGCAGGCAGACGTAACTTCTCTATTCGAAGGGGATGGGGTGAGAGGGCACAGGAAGACGGTCGGACCCTGTGTCGCACCCTAATGTGGCATTCCTTTCACGCGCCGCTGCCTGGGTAGTAGTAGATACCATCCTCTTTGCCGTCACATGTTTACCGGGGCGAAAATGCGCGCCGACTGCATCTTGTCCTTCGTCGTTGCTGCGTCCATATTGACTCTTCGGCGAGTTTGTTCCGTTCCACCTCCGTAGAGCACTCGGAAGTAATGGAATTTGACTTGCAGCTAATTGCTGTTGTTGTTTTGCGGACACGCTTGGTAGCCTTCTTGCAACTTAAATAATCATAATTATTGTTGACTTGTTTGTCCGATATTTTCATCATAGTTAAGCCATGTTGTGGCCCTTCAGTTGGTTGACATTTTAACCCTTTTTCCCTTTTCCAGGAAGTATTATTCTTAGTTTCTCAATTTTATTTAATTTTTGGTAATTTATTTTTGCTGCTTTGGTTTTTTTTTGCTTTTACTATTCATAAACATGTAAATTTGACTTGAAATGTTCTTGAAAACAAACCCTATGAAATTTCAAAAGTGTCCCCGACACGTATGGGAAATCGCCTCACATCCTGTGATGGAATCTCTAAATGAGGCCGCTTCCCACTCGCGTCCAGGTCACCGAACTCAAATTCAGGGTCCTAGCTCCTAGTTTTCGTGAGTTTAACGTGAGTTCTTGTTGAACTGATCGTAAAAATCATCCGAGACGGCATTGCTCAATGCCACGAGGGCCTCCTTGCGCTGCTGATCCTGTTCCACAGCCAACTTGGCATTGGCACGCATCAGCTCGTCGAACTGGGCCTTGCGCCGGCGCTCGTCCTCGATATGGCCGAGAACGAGAGTGCGATCCATGTTCATGGCATACTGCTCCCACTGCTTGTCCATCATCTGGGCCTCCGTCTTGCGCTGCGTGGCCAAGAAGAGCTGCTGCTCCTGGCCCAACCGGAACACGCGCAGCTCCTCGGGCGTCATGCCGCGATACATGAAGGCGATCTTCTTGTTCGGATCGGTGGGAGACTGGGCCACATCCGGGTTCTCGGTGAGCATGTCGCTCGAGAGCATGTTGTAGATCTCGGCCATGTCGTCCTCGTACTTCTCGCGCTTCTCCCGCTCGCGGTCCATCTGCTTCTGCCTGGCCATATTCATGTTGAACTGGCGCACCTGTTGGATCACCTGGTTGCGCATCTGGTGATCCGACTTGGCCATCTCCATCAAGTGCTTGTCGCGGCAGCCCAGGTTCTCCATCATCATGTTGTCCGCCAGCTTGCGTGCATCCTCTGCTCGCTTACGCTCCTGCACCTGCTGATCCAGCCAGGCACGTTGCTGCTCCCGCTGCCGCACCTTGCGATCCGAGTTGAAGAGATCCTCGCCGTGGAAGATCTGGGCACTCGAAACGCCCAGCATGATGTCATCGTCGGCGACGCGAGTGGGACGAGCCTTCTTCAGGGAATTCGGATCATTCAGGTCGAACTCGCGACGCTGCTCCTTGCGCTGATAGCGACAGCGATAGTAGTTGAGATCCGAGTCCGCCACGTGCTGCTTCTTCTCCAGCTCCTTCTCCTGGGCGCTGATCAGGCGCTTCTGCAGCTGCTCCTGCTCCTCGAACCGCTTGTCGCACTCCAGCTGCAGGCTCTGCTGCTTCTTCTTCTCCAGAATCTGCCGCTCCAGCATGTCCATGTCGAGCTACGAGGATTTCTGGTAGGATTAAATCTTCCTGAGGATTGGAGGATTGCACACTCACCCCATAGAGACGCTGCTTGGCATTGAAGATGCGCCGCTTGCGTTCATCCTCGTACTGCTCCCGCTTCTGCAGCTTCATCGCCTCGTCCAGGTCCTGCTTGGTGCATATTCCGATTTTGAGCGTCATCCTGCCAAATATATATGCGCTTATCGGTTTTTGGTGGGTTTTATATTCCTGTTGGGTCTGGAAAAACTGGTCTTTACTTCTGGCTAGAGAAAAAGAAACGAATATTTGTATTTGAGTTTCTCGGTTGAGTTTGTTTGCCGGGTTGCCGGGTTAGTTCTCGTTAGTTTGTTTGTTGTTCGCCTTTTCGCTTCTCCCAGTGTTTCCATCTTCTTTTTTCTTTGGGTTGAGTACTTGAGTTGTCTTGGATTCCATTTATTACCAAGGATATAAAGAAATTTGTGTAATTGATGTTATTTATGAGTATTTCCTTTTATTTTTATATATTTTTCTTTTCATGTTTATAAGTTTTTCCTTTTATTTCTATATATTTCCCTTAATTTCACTTGTACGCAATTAATTAAATCCAAAACCATTGCTCCAATTTGAGATTTTACCATCTTAAAGGGTAATTTTGGAACCCACAAGCCAAACGTACATATTTGGCTCACATTTTCCTTTTTCTATTGGCAAAATGGTCTAAACCGTTTCTCTCCTTTACCTTTTTTTTGGGAAAGGCCACGCGAGGCCGGCGCTTGACGTGTCCAATAATCGTTAAAGCGACCATTAAATAAACACCTAATGTACACATTGCCCATATACAGGCGTTTTTGGCCAAAGATTTTCACGTTTGAACTGCGAATTTGAATATGCTGCTCACGTAGCACGAAATAACCAATAAACAAATAAAAATTGGTAAATTTGATTCCCTCGCTTTTGCTGGCCACTCCTACTCTCCCACGGGACTCACTCTGACCGAATTGGGTTGCCAATCTTAGGGGTAAGGGATTGAGACATTTGTGGTACTCCTTGCCAGAATTAGGTCTCTTAAACAGAATAATTGCAGGAACATTCGTATCTAAATTAGGTTCGATATTGAAATAATTATCCACACATTTGTTTTGCCAAAGAAAACCAAATACTAGCTTATGGACAAGATTATGTTCATGTTTTACGAGGTATCCTATGGTTGCTACGCTTTTATTGCGCAGAGATGAGGCCAGCGCTTGACGCCAAATAAATAAATTCATGGAAATAAATACGCCGCTCGGGAGAAGCATCGAGCATAACAATTTGTGCGAGATATGTATGCTAACGATTAGAATCTAGTCAGGCCCGGCGAAAGAGTCTCTATCTGTTTCCAAAGCTGAGTAAAGTTTGCTGTAGTAATTACAAAGTATAAGTTTACTAATTTGTTGACTCAGCTTAATCGGTGGACCATCAATCTGTGTTTTGCAGAAGAAACATCGCCCGAAGCCGCACTATATGCGCAGGCAGAACGACATCAATCATACCATGCGCTCCATCCTGATTGACTGGCTGGTGGAGGTGTCAGAGGAGTATAAACTGGACACGGAGACTCTGTACCTCTCCGTCTTCTATCTCGATCGCTTCTTGAGCATGATGGCGGTGATGCGCGCCAAATTGCAGCTGGTGGGCACTGCAGCCTTGTACATTGCCTCGTAAGTAGCAATTAATTTATACATTAATTCTTATATTAATTCTTATTTCATTTAATTTGCAGTAAGTACGAAGAGATCTACCCACCAGAGGTGGGTGAGTTTGTCTTCCTCACCGACGATACCTATACCAAGAAGCAAGTGCTGCGCATGGAGCAGGTCGTCCTGAAGATTCTCTCCTTTGATCTGTGCACACCGACTGCCTATGTCTTCATCAACACGTACGCTGTGCTGTGCGACATGCCAGATAAACTGAAGTTCTTGACACTGGTTAGTTCCATGGAATTATAGCTAAAAGTTGGCTAACCTCAATATCCACTCCTTATAGTACATTTCGGAGCTGTCACTTATGGAGGGAGATACCTTCATGCAATATTTGCCCTCGCTGATGTCATCCGCTTCGCTCGCCTTGGCGCGTCACATTCTGGGCATGGAGATATGGACACCACAGCTGGAGGAGATCACCACCTACAAGCTGGAGGACCTGCAAACGGTTATCCGCCAGCTGTCCCACACCCACAAAACGGCAAAGGACCTCAACACGCAGGCCATGCGGGAAAAGTACAATAGAAACAAGTAAGAAAACGAATTATTTGAAATATAAATAGCCACTTACCTTTTTGAATTTCCCGTTAGGTACAAGAATGTGGCAATGATCGAGGGAATTGAGCTGACCCAGGAAGACCTGAATCAGCTCTGTCATTCCTACAACGCCAAGCAAACCGAGAAGCAGCAGGGGGAGGAGGTCCTTTCCAAGCTGGATGAGAATTTGTTTTATAAGTTTTAAGTGTTTTGCCATGCCTCAGCCTCAGTCATGGCCAAATTGTATTTTAGCTTAGTGTTTCCATGTAATATTTCGTATACTTAGATTTAAGGAATCTCGCTATTCGCTGCCGCAAATCTGCTCAGCATTGGCAAGCTCCCCTTACCAGTTGTGGACAATTTTATATGCACGTCATATAGAAGATTACTTGCGCCACCAAGTAGCAAACGCACCTCAGATTGAGCACCATTAACGACTGTCCACGGTGCGAGCTTGCCGCGCCAAGCGTATGAGCAGTCTTTAAAAACTAAAACCAAGTAACAACGAACTTAAAACTTAGTGGCTGTCTGCAGATTTATATTTTATATTCTTACCAACTCCCAACAATCTCTGTTTTCTCTATATGTATTTTTATGTATTTATAAATCGAACCATTTGGATGTATACAACGTGTCTTTAGCAGGTACAGCTAGCTTCAGAAATTATACTTACTTAAACGCATATTTATACTATAGATACTAACTATTAGGCCATAAACGTTCTGTGAACCACGCAACAACAAATATATACGTCGATTTTATATACAGACACTATAAGCCATGACCCCCTGATAAGCACACTCCCAGCCAATCGTCCTGTTCTGTTCCAAATGCTGCGCCCAACTCGTATTCACGTAAATCTAATGACGCTTACTAAATGTTTATTAAACTTAGTCTAATCTTCCGTGTGCGGTGGCTGGATTGATGTTGCTGAGAGCATAAGCAGCGCGCTAGTTAAATGCAGAAGCCGATTTCAAGAGGTTCTACTACGCTAACATAAATTATATGATTATACTAACAACTCAATGTAATTGCATTGCCGAGTGCGTTGTCCTCGCAGGCCGTATATTCCACATACCTATTGTATTCAATAAAATTGTGAAAGTCAAGCACAAAAGGATACTGCTTTATAGACGTGGTTGGAAATCAGCTTAGGTATTTGATATGTCAGAAAAAGATGGTACAAAAACGTAACCTATAACAGTCATTTAACACTTAATTTCCATAGGTTGCTGGTTCATATCCGGCTCGAAGGACCAAAAGAGAAATGTAAGTTACTGTGTCTGATGATATATACGGAGCTGCAAACGTTACCCGATTCGTTATTACTTATACATATTGCTACGACAGAACAGTGATTACAGGGGGATCGATGAGATGGTGAAAATATGGACCTCCTGTTCACATGACAGCATCCACCATCTACCGTCAACTTTCAATGTAAAACAAACGTCAAGCAAGGGAAAAAATAAAAAGCAAAACACAAATTAATTTAAAACATGACTTGCTAACTCTTTTAAATATTTGTTTATTCACAAATCATAAAAAATAACTACAACAATTGGTGGATCGATGCTGTTGCACTCGCTCTGCGATCAATCGCATCGATCCCGAGTCGTTCTGGGGGATCACTGATACGTGGTGAGCTTCTGGTTCGGGTGCAATGGGTGTAAACACGAAAGAAATGACAAAAACCGAAATGCAAATTCTTCTGAGCGCCTTGGGCGTCCTCTCTTCTCTCTTTAGTAGGCGAATCGGGTGTCCGGATGGTAGCCAAGCTTGTCCAACGCCGGATTGCAGGCAAAGTTGATCATGGGCGGTGGGCCGCAGAGCAGCACAATTGTGTCGTCCTTGGCGGGCAGCAGGTGAGCGGCAATCATGTCCTCGTTGATGAAGCCCACACTGTAGGGCCAGCCTAGATAACAAAAAGGAAAAGAAGTTAGTCAGGGGTCTGCAAAAGCGATAGGAGAGGCAACCTGCACACAATCTTTCCCACTGGCTTTGGGTTTTGTGAAATGAAAGCATAACTAAGGGGCAGAAACTATAGCTGGAGCTGTGCTCATCCTAATAGCTAAACCGTTGCTCGGCCCGATGGCCCAGTCGCTCCAGGCCCGGTATACAAGTATAGTTGACCATGGGCGGCGGACCGCACAGCAGGCACAAGGTGTCCGCATTCGGCGGAAACAGATGCCGCTCCATCATCTCGTCATTGACGTGGCCCGTGTTGTAGGACCAGGCTATGAACCGCGCGTTCCCCGTTCGCGGCATCCGTTTGAGGGCAGCATGTGGCAAGGGGCACAAGACACAAGATTCTTAACATAATAGATGATTGGCACATGTTGGCTCTAAACGGTCAGTGATTTATCGAAAACGGATGAGGATGCGGCATGCGAATGAAGCTTCGTTTGGGGGCTAAACATTGTCAAGTCAAGGTAAAGATCGGTGCAAGTATCAAAGAAATATTCCGGGGTGAGACTAATTGAAGAAAATTAATAGAAAAAGTCCCTTAAAGTGAATCTATACTCTTTTTTTTAATGCTGAAGGAAGTCTAAGAACAAATAATTACATTTTACTAGCAAATCTTAATCCCTTCTATCACTTGTTGACTTTCTGATCTGATTTTTTAATCTGTAGTACTTATATTGACTAGAAACCCTCTTACTTTTATTTATTTAATACCTCTTCCCAACTTAGCATGAATAAATGATATGATCTGATGAGCACGAACACAGGACGGTCACATTTACGACTCTAAAACTACTAGATCTCACCTTCTGCTGCCTTATCGACAGTATACCAGACCTTAAACTGGTCAGGATGCTTCTGGGCCAGCTCGTCCAATTCCTCACGTAGCAGAATGTCCTTCTCGCTCTATAAAACATTAAACTTCAATCAGAAAAAGTCGCTGTCACTGCCAATTTATCACCCACCTGATTGGCAAACAGCAGCGCCAGTTCGGTCTTGTCCTTGTCGCTGCGCTTGAGCACTTCCCTGGCCAGTTGCAGCATCGGTGTGATGCCAGTGCCTCCCGCAATCATGTTCACCCGCTTGGCGGTCACGTGCTTGGGCGGATCCTTGCGTAGCTTTTTGATCGAGAAGGTGCCGTTGCCCAGATACTGCAGCCGACCGGAGGGTCCACGGAAGGAGATCTTGTCGCCCACCTCCATCTGTTCCAGATGCTGGGTCATCTTGCCGCCGCCCGGGAACTTGGGATGCGAGTCTTTGAAATAAACCTTGACCACCAAATCCACGTAGCCCACATCCTCGTCGGACGAAATAGGCGTGTACGGCCGGATGACTAGATCGTTGTCAATGGTGGCAATCAGATGGATGTGCTGACCCACGGGCAGGCCGAGGACATGCTGCTTGGAGGGCAATCCGAAACGGAAGCGCCTGGTGTCATGGCTGAGCACCTCCTTCTCGATGAGCGGCAGCAGGTACTTGTCATTGGGATCCACCAGGGTGCGCAGGCGAGCGGTTCTATTGGGCTCCCGCCGGGGCTTGGTCGACTTCTTGTTGAGCAGATAGTGGACGATAAGGGCTCCGGCAACCACAGCAACCACGCCCACGGCGATTGGAACAAACTGCAAGGAAATATAAAGAAAGAAGTAGATTAATATAGGGTTTGGATGGATTTATACTTTATACCAAGATTCTAAAGGCCCTGCCTTATGGGTAAACAACAAATATTATTAAATCATCATCAGATTGACCCGGGAAGCTTATAGCGTGACGTAAGGCTGGATTACAGCTACTGATTACAGCTGATAACCTAAAACGTTTGCTTACGTATGTAAATTAAATCCTTATTTGAATATACAATGGTTTAATATTTCTGTACATCTGAGTTGCATTTTTTTATAAGGTGATCGCATTTCCGGACATTCTATCGTGGGAAAACAGCTTGGTTCGCTAAAGTAAAAATGCCTTTAATTTATGGGTGAATAACTTAAAAACTTGTTAATGAAAATGCATAAAGCAATTCGCTCAGTGCTAATTGAACCCTAAGCAGCATTCCTAATCACTAATGGGACTCTATACAGGCCCGTAATCATATCTCTAGTATATCTCTAATAAGTTTAGATTTGTCGCAACGATTGCATTTCTCTCCGATGGGTTAAGTAACAATTGATACTATTTTTTGAGTGCCTTGTGTTTGAAAGGTCACGATGGTCAGTGGAAACCACCGCCAGACGGCTGAAGTGATAAGAAAATAACAAAAATAAACACAAATCTGAGATAGTGACCGAGTTAAGCTTTTTTCAGACACCGAAACCCGTCGAAACCTGCGGCTGATTGAGGTTACCAACTTGAGGCATCAAACTTTGGCCCCAGATCAGGGGTGACCGTGAATATTGCAATAGTGAGGCTTTGTCAAGTTAATAACCATGACGTCACATCCAAACAGAGAGCAGGCCATAAGAGCGAGCAATGAAAAGAGTAATAAAATGGCAAAGAGAAAGCTTTCACGGAAATGCACTTGAACTTACATCGAATTCGGTCATTTCTTTTTTCAATAAACACTTGTCCAAGTTTTTGTTGTATGTTGAGTTGACTAATTTCTAATTTGAATTGCGCCTGGGACTGGAAAGCAGGCGAATATGTTTGATCGCGTGTGGCCGCGCACGATTCCGATTTCCAATTGAAATGAAGTCGTCGCGTGGATGTGCCGCTATAGCTACTATGGGCTCTCTCTTCGTTTCAGCCCCTTTTTCAATCTCTCTCTAATCTCTCTGTGTGAGCAAAAAGCACAGTCACCACAAGTAAGGCAAACGTGAGTAGTTTAAAAAATCAAAAGTTCCATTAGAATTGCAGAACAAAAATGCTTCCCATATAAAACTAAACAGTGAATGACAGCCAAATTATTTCTTATTTTATCTCAACTCAATCTGAGCTTCCTAAATACATATAGGATAAATTATACCGGTTTTTTTGCTAGCGAGCTTAGAAATAAGAGTCTCATGGCAACTTTGTTTTTAAAAGAATCTAAATTTAAAGCCCCCAAGTATCCAAATGCTCCAGCCTTCATACTAATTCCCACTTCTAAAAAATTTTATGTTGGCGTTGTAGTAAACTTTATGTTAATTAGTTTATTTAAATATTTTTAGCTGTTATACCCGAAGTCTGGTCCTCATAACTTCCCAAATAATTAAAAAATTAGGAAATATATTTAGAAAATTAGTGCTTAGTCCTATTACTTTAGCCGCTACTGTAGCCCAGATAAGACAAGCCCGTTTTAAGAGAGCCGACGAGTCAGTGAGTTGAGAGAAACCGAGAGCCATAGCCATTGAGAGAGCAGCTAAGTCTACCTGCTGTGTTTTAGATTGTGAGTTTGCATTTTATTGATTAAGAGAATCGTGGAATGGCAGAGTTATTACTTAAGAGTGGGTGGGTGTCTGACTAGCCGCAACAGCTGATTGCCTCTCCGCTTTGCTGCGCTGAACTTGACATTGTCTTTGGTTGAGATTCTCTTTGGGAGACTTGATGGATTGGAGATTGCGTCATAGGAAGAACTGGCGACACCGCTTCTTAGGTCTCCTCGGCTGCGGATTGCTGTGCAGCGCTCGCGCCTCGTACACCTCGAAGTCGTAATCCTCGCCAGAATTCAGCCGCATGAAGGCCGCCTTGTTGCCGCAGCGATAACAATAGTTGGGCGCCGACCAGATGGTCACCAGCTGCTGGCCAAAGTGCCAGCGAAAGCCCTCCTGCGCCAGCTGATGGGCCCGGCATATCAGTGAGATGCCGTTTCGCCGGCTGAACTCCTCCACCACATCGCCGCCAAAGAGCTGACCGTGGCCCCGAGGCGATGCCGTCCATCCGGCCTCCTCCTGGGGATCGCTCCAGAGTAGATCCGCCATGCAGCCGCTGTCGGGGATCTCGCGGCAGCGATCTAGCTGGTGCAGCTCATCTAGCTTTTGGATTTTCGGCGAGAGGCCTCCATGCACGCAGAAAACCGTTCCATCGATAGTCGCCGCCAGTGGCAGGAGATCGAAGACGCGGCAGAACATCTTCCAGACGTTTGAGGAGCCGTACTTGACTAGGCACTCCTCGTAGCATCCGTAGGCTCGCGTGGCGCTCCGGCACTCGTGGTTGCCTCTCAGCAGGTTCACCCGCCCGGGATTTTGTACCTTGAGCGCTGCCAGCAAAAGGAAGGTCTCCACGCTGTTCTTACCCCGGTCCACAAGGTCGCCAAGGAACAAGTAGCGGTGCTGGTCAACCGGACCGCCCAACTCCAGCAGGTGCAGGAGGTCCTCGAACTGGCCGTGGATGTCCCCGCACACGATCTGCGGACTCTGCAGGCTCAGCAGGTTCGCCTCGCCGGTGAGCAAGTCGCCCAGGGAGCGGCACAGGCGGCGCACCTCCGCCTCCGTGGGCAGACGGACTGGCACCTGGCGCAGCTTCGCCACCAGACGATCTGCATCGCTCATCCTCAGCTCACTAAACGGACATCATCACTATTTATAAACCGGAGACGTCACTGGGCAACAGTGATGGGAAAGGTACTCTAGGTTTGCTTACTTTAGGTAAGGTACAAGGTACATTTTAGCTTTTTGTAATAAGATTGTAATTTCATCTTATTTTAAAAACAGAACATTTACAAAACTGCAATAATTATAGGTCCATTGTAACCAAGTTAATGTACACTTACAATCACATTATCCTTATTATTAATGAAAGTACCTAGCACCTGGTTCCCATCACTGTTGAACAATGCAAACGGGAGAATGCAAGACGGGAGAGATCATCATCTTATGACAATTATGAAATGCCAAAAAGCAAGAACCAGGAGTGGGAGGAAATGGGAAAACTCATGCCAAGGAGTTATGTAAAAACAGCAGCCGCCAGTTGGATAATTTCCAGTTAACTTACATTGCTCTCGATGAGGCGCGCCATGGCCCGCGGAAAATCAATGCACTCGCGGCTTTAATCCGCTTATATAATATCCCAGTTGCAACGCACTTTTTTTATATCTACAAGATGCCGACTAAACTAAAATGCAGACTATCGCCGCGGAGATAGTGAAAGCAATGTTTTTATTTCCACGCACTCTCAGTAGGTGTATCTCAAAGAGAGAGCGCCGTGGACTCTCGTCGGCGTGCCTTTCTCTTTCCCTCTCTTCATGTATTGCGAGTTTGGACTGAAAAGACATACTTGGATTAAAACAGAGCTACTAAAGTCATGGCCAGCATATATTTACACAGGCACATTGATAATGTCCGTGGCAATAAATTAGTTGTAAATTCTAGATTTCCACTCTCTTTCCGCTACAAACAAAGCGGCAATTCCAGGGCCCCGCGTCTCCGAAAAAAATAGGTTGGCAGCACCATTTATCCCAGGGTTGATTCTGTCGTTGTTCCTTTGGTGTGACCAGCTGCCGTAGAGGAGAAAATCCTATCTTTTTCTGACGAATTTCAATGCTGACCAGTGCTGCCACTTTAGCAATTTAGTAGCTAGATCTAGCAACTCTTTAATAATAATAACAATTGATTTTTTTTAATGAAATAGGCCACAAATCTAGATTATTTTATGTTTTATACAGCAATATTTTTTAGAATTCTAAATTTTTTTCTAAAGTTTCCACACCTTTATTTATTTTTCTATATTTTTTAATCAGTTATTCGCCTCCAAAACATTTGATATGCTTGCACTTTTTCTAACATTGAGGTCTATTGAGAAGATAATAAGGTGTTTTCAAGAAAATTTGAATATGAAAACGTAAGAAAAAAAACATTTCGAAGAATTATACGATCGCGTCCAGTACTTAATTTCATATAAACAAAAAAAAAAAAAAAAAATAGAACGCCAACAATATGCTAATACAAAATAAATATTTTTTGTAGCAATTTATACAACATTTTTAGCAACTTTATTTTTCGAAATGTAGCTATTTTTGCTTCGGGGATTCTGGCAGCACTGATGTGACCAGTCGCCGTGGAGGAAAAAATCCGCTCTTTTTCCGACGTCTTTTTCATGTTGATTCGGCACTACACCATTTTTTCCCTCTTTCAAAATCGCACCTTGAGCAGTTGAGATGGCGTAAGTGTATTTCTTAAAAATTAAGTAGCATCGCTTAAGTTTTTTATCTAATTTGGCAGTAAAGCGCTAATTAAGGGCTCGGTAATCATGCTCACCTAAATATTTCTTCGTTTTGGCAATCAGAAACCAGCTTTTTAGACCTTTTTCCATGTCCATATCAGTTTGGAAATGATTGCAAAAGTAAATGTGATTTTTGTGCTAAATATGCAACTAATATGTGGGCTGTCATCATTTGCGCATTAGTTCGACAGTTAAACTAGCTCCTCGAGCTCCTTTTTGTGTTATTTTCCCGTGAAATTGGCGACTAATTGAGTTTTTCCTGCAGATCGAAAGTTTCGCGTGACACGCTCTACGAGGGCGTCAATGGACTCCTGGAGGCTTCGGCCAAGAAGAAGCGTGGCTTCCTCGAGACGGTGGAACTCCAGATCGGCCTGAAGAACTACGATCCCCAGAAGGATAAGCGTTTCTCCGGCACCGTCAAGTATGTTGGCTAAATCACCTGCGCACGTGTGTTGAACAGTCCCTTTGGGGCAGAGTCTACCACTGCATCAGGTAGTCGAGCTTGTGTCTGCCACACGGCACAGCTCGGCGGACCTGCACTCAGGGTCTTTAAAATTTGAGTAGGTCTCCAGAAATGGACACCGTCCCCCCTTTAAATAATTTCGAAAACGTGCTCCCCCGTGGGCTTTGTAAGTTTTCCCCGCCCCCTGTCCATCAAACTGTTGCCTTTGCTCGTGTCTAAGCAGTTGGTATTCCTTGTAATCCCCAGGTTGAAGCACATCCCCCGTCCCAAGATGAAGGTGTGCATCCTTGGTGATCAGCAGCATTGCGACGAGGCCAAGGCCAACAACGTCGACTTCATGGATGCCGAGGCCCTGAAGAAGTTGAACAAGAACAAGAAGCTGGTGAAGAAGCTGGCCAAGTCCTACGATGCCTTCCTGGCTTCCGAGTCGCTCATCAAGCAGATTCCCCGTCTGCTTGGCCCTGGCTTGAACAAGGCCGGCAAGTTCCCTGCCCTGCTGTCCCATCAGGAGTCCATGATCGGCAAGATCGAGGAGGTCAAGTCGACCATCAAGTTCCAGATGAAGAAGGTGCTGTGCCTGTCTGTCGCCGTTGGCCACGTTGGCATGAAGTCCGACGAGCTGGCCCAGAACGTCAACCTGTCGATCAACTTCTTGGTGTCGCTGTTGAAGAAGAACTGGCAGAACGTGCGCTCCCTGCACGTCAAGTCCTCCATGGGCCCTCCCCAGCGCCTGTACTAGACGCGGCTCTTTTTCGAACATCTTACAATAAAGGAGAACCTACATTTTATATAATGTAACCTACAACTGTTTTATTGCGACTAAGAAATACGGTTAGATTTCAGTGGAGCTTATGGTTCTAGCTAGGAAATCGCGCACTTCCAGCGCTGCATTGAAATCGCTGTCTTCGCGCAAGATGTCGGCCAGGGGCTCCGCTCGGAACTTGGATACGTCCACTGCGTTGCCCCACTCCAGCAGGTGCGGCTCGCTCAGTTCCTCCAGCAGATTGTGCAGCACTGCGGCCGCCGTGATAATGCAGGATGCTGTGTGGAAGCTAATGTCCAGCGGCTGGCTGAGGAAACTCCATCGGGACATGAGGCGGTGCAGGGCGCAGTCACTCAGCTCCTGGAGGTGCTCGGCCACCTCGTTAAAGTCGTGCTCGTGCGGGGCAATCGGATCGGAGTACCGCTGCAGCAGCCACGGACGCAGTGGGTAATTCTGATAGACGGGGGCCAGCACAAAGGCCGGAACTGGCCGATTGTTGATGCGGAATTTCGGCAGGTTCGAGAGATTGTTGGGTGCATGGGAGAACATGGGCACCAGTGTTGCCCGAGCACCGCATCCCAACTGAAGCTCCCGGAAGAGCATGCGATCGTCCAACAGATACTCCATGCGAAGCACCGAGCCGGAGGTCGAATGCTTTACGTCACCATTGGCTCGTATCGGAATGGAACAGACGCCTAGGACCCCGATGAGGGCGGGCGGCATGTTGCTTTCGCGCTGGAATCCCTCCGCCACACCATGGCAGTCGACCGGATTCTGAGGCAGCTGGCGCAGCGCGCGACCCAAAGTCGACATGACGGCATTGCAGAAGACCTTCAGACACTTGATGGTCCGCGGCCGGGGCACGGCGAAACGCTCGGCGATCAGGGAGAGCCGCTCTCCGCTGGCCAGGAAGTAAAGCGCCAGAGCCACGCACTTTTCGGTCGAAATGGTTGGCGATTTGCGAGACAGCTCCTCGGCTATCCGGAGAGTTGGTGCCAACTGCTTGCATAGCGTCTCAAAGGTGCCGCGTGTCACATGGAGGGTGCTCAGGAATTCCTCCTCGCTCAGCTCGGGAATCACATCCTCAAAGAAGCGCGAGTCGAATGCCGGAAAGTCTGTTGGCAAGGCCACCTCCTCCTCCGTCCCGCTGACCTCGGATTCCTCATCATCGGAGTCGGCTTGCTTCAGGCGCAGCAAGGCGAACATCTGCATGTAGTTTGAGTGCATCTCCATCATCTGTTGCATGAAGAAGGATCGCATCATCTTCAGTCGTCGCCTCGTCCTCTGCTGCGCCCTACGACGCAGGGTGACCACGGTGGACTGCACATGATGCAGGTGCAGCCGGATTAGCTTGGCGATTTTCTCCTTCCGGCTCTGCAAGTCCGCGCTGGCACCTTGGCCCTGGCTGCTTTTTAACTTTGCCAGGGCTCTGTTTAAGTTTTTGTTTATTAATTCCAATTCCTCGTCCATGTTTGTTAATAGTGGTGACAAAACATCGATGGCAGGTCGATAGCACCAATCGATAAATCGATCTACACATGTTTTATTTATCGGGCTATCGGGTTTTGGGGGAAAATTGAATTTCGTTTTAAAATTAACAAACGTAGTTGCTTTTACTGCCAAACCGGTGCATAACATACATAAAATACATTTTACTGCAACCTTTCGATTAATTATTTCGGTTATGCTTATTGGGGCGTTAAAAAAGTTTGCCTGTTGGGTGGCAAAATGACAAAATGGCTAAATGTACAAATTAATTCATTCGCAGATAGTAAAATCTAGTATCCAAAGCAAAACAACACCCAGCTTTTAATTTATAAAGCACAAACCATTAATTATTTATTTTAAACTTGCTTCTAATATTTTCCATTTCCCTGTTATTTTTCAGGAAATATTGATTTTCTTGCCATAAAAGAATCAAGCAGCGACATGATTAATATCTAATTGAAAGCCTAAGCCATTGAAATTCGGCGACTTCTTTGCAACAATAATCACGTTATTTTGCCATATGGTGAAGGCATCCGGCATTGTCGATCCACACAGGGTTTTAAGAGGTATGACTTGAACGGCATTCGCAGCATAAAATCGTATATTGTCCAGATTGCAATTGTTCTCCGAGCCCATGTTGAATTCTGAAACAAGAAGGATTCTGAAGGATATCTAACACATTTATGCATTTATGCATTTTCACCTGAGAAGCTAAACTGCAGACCACCGCCTGGTGGCACGGACACAGACCAAGAGCATAGCGAGCTATTGCGACCTTCGTAGGGGGGATTCCCCAAGTGACTCCCCATTGAACCGTCCACAGCCAATTCGCCACCACAGCCGGCGGGAAACGCGTTGCTGGTGGAGAAGTAGAAGAGATTGAGCTTGACGATACCCGCACTGTCGAGGCGCAGTTCGTTTGTCGTCGTAATCTTGCTCTCGGTGGACCATTGAGTGTGGATCTGGGAGAAAATAGTCTTGTTGGTCTTAAGATCCGTCACCTGTGTCGGGGGAAAATGTATTTTTAATATTTAATTAATTTAATAATAGCTCAGGCTAACGTACGTTGAAGTAATTCGTATTGACGGTCTCGAAATAGATGCCCATAATATGCAGGGTAATGCTGTAACCCTCTGGAACTCGGATGTACTCCGTGCAGTTGCTCAAGGAGTCGGCCTCAATCATCTGGCTCAGCTCGGTGTAGGTGCGATTGCAGGCTAAGCAAGTGGAAGCCAATATATTTATTTCTTAATAAAAAGAGACGGCTCGGCATACTTACTTGGTTTCCGGCGAAAAACAATTTCAAACCCGCTAAACTCGGTGAGCGCCGAGCTGTGAAAGGTAACAACTATTTTGCTATGACGTCCGACTGCCTTAATAAGTTTATAGCTTTGATAGTAATGACCGCAAAATTCTCGAGAGAACGACGTCGAAAATGGCTATAAAATAAATTTTATAAATAACATAACGATACAAGAATCGCAGGTATAATCACAGATGAAATGGCCAGGCGTAAGTAGTCCTCGCACTTGCCCGTCCGTTGAGATACTTCGGTGAGATTGAGATACTTCAAATCGATTTCAACATCTTCCACAGACTTAATGGTCCAGGAGCATTGCATACTGCCCTCATAGTCCCTGGTAGTATTATCGTACCTCAGCCCCAGGGAGATACTCTGTGGGAAAATGTAGGATACAGAAATTTATACCTAGTGGCAGGCCCCCATTCTCACCTCATTCAAGCTCGTATCGAACTCCGTCTCGCCACAGACTGTTGATTCCATTTGCAGGATCAGCTCAAAGCTGATATTCCGGGCCATCGTTGCCGTGGCGCTGAGCTGGATGACCATGTCCGCGTAGGAGCTGAAGACCTTGGTCCGGTTCATACCCAAAGCCCGGTACCTGCCCAGGCTTTGGCTTTCGACGGCCTTGCTGTCGCGGATCTCCACGTAGCTGCAGGCGGGGCAGGAGGCATCGTTCAGCTGCAGTTTGCGCATCTCCACGGACAGCCGGTGGTCCGGTGGAACATTGGCCCGGAAGTGGCAGAGCAACGTTTCGCTGGCATTCATCCGGAACGTGCGCATCAGATTCATGCGGGGGACCGAGTGGTCCAGGGCCAATTGCTCATTGCAGTTCGGCGTGAAGCGCACGCTGGCCAGGAAGCCTCTGTGGCTATTGGAGGCGTCCGTGGTGAGGACAATCAGTGCCTCGTTGTTGTCCACCATAATGGTGGGCGGATCGGTCTGATTGCCGCACAGCTGGCTCTGCAAGTGCTCCGGGGTGGCCGTGGCACCACGATAAATGCTAAGGCTATCGAAGTGGCACGTCTGGGCCCTTTCCATATCGAAGTACTTGAACTCCAGCACAATGGCGTGCTGCGGCGGCGCTGTGACCCGCCACTTGCAGTTCAGGTTGTGCGCGTATCTGCCGGAATCCTCATCATCTTGGGGAGGACGCAGGGAGAAGGGCTCAGTGTGGTTGCCACCGCATCCTATTAGCTGGTAATGCAGCTCAAACCATCGCGAGGCCGTCGAGACAAACTGCAGGCGCAGTCTTCCGCGGCCATTCACGTCGAACTCCGGACAGAGTCTGCCCACACTCTCCTCCTCCTGATCCCGAGAGCCGCCGCGATAGACCTCGAAGTAGGACTTGCTGCAGATAATCGCTGGCCAAGAATGGCCCCTGGTCTTCACACTCACCGCCAGTTGGTGGTTGGCGGCCGCCAGGAACTCGTAGCTGCAGTTGAGCTTCTGGCCGCGGGCGGCCGTCCACGAGGGACTGCCGATCTTCTGGAGATTAGCTTCAGCCACCAGCGTCACATCGCAGCTGGGGGAGACGGTGAAGCTGAAGCCGTCGCCCGTTACGTTGGCATTCGTCCGGAATATGATGCGCATCCTGGAGGCGGGTATGAGTATATCGGCCGGCACCTGCCGCCCACAGAGGCTGTGCATCTCAACGAAGGAGGCCGTGTCCCGGTCGTAACGCTCCACGGACAGGCGGTCGTTATCGCAGTAGGGCGATGTCTCGATGAAGAAACGATCCTGAAAGTGGATCGTCTGGGACAGACCCTCTCTGGTGGCAAACTCCCAGACGCGCTCCATGTTGTTCACGTAATCTGTGCTCCCGATCGTAACCGGTGGCGAGGGTCGCTGGTCCAGCCGGATCACATTACCGCTGGACATGGATCCTCGTAGCTGCAAGGTGAAGGATGTTCCTTGCCGCACAACTCGACGATCGGCGTGGTAGATGATCTTGGAGTTGGGTCGTTCCAGCAGCGTGCCATTCATGGTCATGCCCCGACAGATGCGACCCACCTCCCTGACCCCGCTGAAAAACACCAGGTACTCGCGATCGCAGCTGTCGACCAGGGTTACGTTCCCTTCGAGGACATAGCCGACGCTGCCGCTCAGCGTCCACAGGCACTCCACTTCGGCGTAGTTATCGTCAATGGAGGCCAGCTGATCCGGTGACTGGATGACCAGCCCCTCAGCTGCCTTCAGCTGTCCGCCGCACTGGTGGCGTCGATAGGTGGCCCGGAAGCGCTGCAGCTTGACGAACCGACTCTTCAGGAGCGTCACACGTCCCGCCGTGGTGGCCGACGATACAAAGCTATTGGTGACATTGGCATACATGGCCTGGATCGAAGTTCGCAGGACATCATCTCGGAACACCACTGCTGCACCGCCAATGGTCTGGAACAGGTACTCCTCCACCTTGAAGGTGAGCGTAGTGCCCGGAGTGGCCACGAACTGGACGCTGCAATGGTAGTCGGCCAGCTGGGCCAGAGATTGGATAGACAGCGATCCCGAGGCCTGGTCTCCAATATCCGGTGGGCAGACGGTGGGCTCACTGGAACTGTAACGCGCCTTCAACGGGGTTACACTCAAGTCCAACTGATTGCTCATCACCGTGACGAGCATGAAGTTGTCCGTGGACTCGAAAATGCCGCTGCCGTTGTAGCCCTCCATCCGGAACTCGGTGATCTTGGAGAGGGAGTTGGCGTCGTTGTAGAAGGAAAAGTGCGGCATGCTCGTTAACCGGCTGCGTTCTCTGGCAGATCTGCAAAGTATTTCGAAGAAAATATATAATATAAATATATATATAATATAATATTTTGAGAACGGATTTTTTAAAAATTCTTAGATTAAGTATTTTTTCCTTACTTTGAGACAAAAAAAATCAAAATGAATACAAAAGTACTCACACCAAAATAAATGTTCTCAAAAACGTAGTAATAATTTTGATTTAAGTATTTGAGTTCTTAAAATTTTTCCTTAAACTGAGTACAAAACCCTCTAGGTAAGAACAAATGTACTCGGTCGTTATTTGAGTACGTATTTTCTTATTTTAAGTCAATTTTTTCTTAAAAATTCTCTATGTGTACGTTAAGGACTCATTGCTTGATATCCGGTGCCCATCCCTGCTTTAAAAGGTTTGTGGAAGTCACTCACCTGGCTGTGTCGTTACGGCTGAAAGGTCGCACTTCCGCCAAATTGAGGAGCTCCAGCCTCACACGCTGTCCCTTGGGTACGTTGATGGTCCAGCGACAGAATCTCAGCCAGGTGGACGGTAGCATCGGCGGAATCTCGAGGTTTCCCGAGGCGCCAGTCACATCCCGCGAGCACCCGCCCACCGATCGTTTGTACTGCAGCCGGAAGCCCCGGAAGTTGTTCACATTTTGGATGGCCACGAAGCGGATGGCCGCATCGTTGGTGTTTAGGGTGACGACTAATGGCGTGACTGTACTTCCGTCCAGGATCATTAGCTCTCGCTTGGCGTTCGCCATGTCCAGGATTTCCAGCCGATCGCTGGTGCTCTTCGAAGAAGTTCCATTCACATCGAATGGCAGGTGAAGATCCGTGATGTTCAGCTGGATGTACATGTTCTTGGGCAACCGGATGCGGTACACGCACTCCGAAGGCTTGGGATAGCCGCCCAGAGTCGGATAGTGCTCGGAACTGATGGAGTCCGAGGTGCTACTGAACTGGCCACCACATGTGCTCAGGGACACATTTAGCCGGAAGCCGCCGTGGGGCTCGTTGAGCTGCGACGTGTAGTGCACCAGGAGCAGGTTGCCCGAACTTCGTTGCGTTCTCACTAGCTCGCGGCACGTGCGGACCAGGCGCGTCGCCATTTTGGTGGATCCATCGAGGAGTTCCACGTACTCCTGGTCGCAGTGCCGCGGACTCAGCTCGAAGGGGTCCTCGAAGTTGGCGGCAATGGTCTCGCCCGGCGGTGCCATCACCAGCCACGTGCAGTCCGCATAGGGATGCGGTAGGTGCGGATATCCCGGGGAAGTGATCATAAACGATGGAGCCTGCGGGGTCAGCTGAATCTCTCCATCGCACTCGCTGAACTCGCGGTACGTGAGAGTCCACAAGTTATTGGCCAGCTGCGAAGGACTCGAAGGACTTCTGACCACGTACTTGACGTAGGCATGTGAGCCACTCGTCCGGAACGAGGTCTTCCGGAAACCCTGCTGGTTGCAGAACTTTCCATGATCCAGCAAGGGCGCATGATCGTCAAATCCGTCGTGGATAAGGCCGTAATACGGGCAGAACATCTGGCCCCCAGCTGGACCCACGTAATTGATGCTAATGTCTATCTGTCGGCCTGGCCGCACCTCGATGTGCCAGGTGCAATCAGCCAACTTGGTCTGCACCGGAATGGTGCCGACGGTTCCCGTCATGTTCGAGCCACATAGTGTGTGGACCACGCCCTGGAAGCCTTTGCCGGCAATGGAGATATCGCTCCGGAACTCTATCCTGAGATTTGGAGTGCCGTGGATTTTCGGATACAAATGGTCCTTCGTACAAATCCGGATCTCGTCAGTCCAGTGGCTAAGGTCAGGGGAACTCTGTATGTTTACATAGTCGGCGGCGCATTCGGCAAAATCCTCCAGATCTGCGGTGTACGAAAGGGTGGCAATATGCTGCGAAGGATCCTGCGGCTTAAAGGTCCATTGGCAATTCAGGTTGGGTGGATATTCCCCTGGATAACCTTCCGATCTCACCACTAAGCCCGACCCCGGGGCCATCGTGTACACCTTCGTGCAATTGCTGGTAGTCAGGGTTTGGTTGCCCTGTACAAGATGGCTGCCAAGGGCGTGCCAGGTCAGACGGAAGGTGCTGAGATCCGCATTCACAGTCTTCAGGAAAATCACATTGCTGCTGGCAGTGAAGGTCCAGGGACTGCCTTCGATTGCGACGGCCAAGGCGTTATTATCGTAGCCATCGAAGAGCTGGAAGGTAAGGAGGATGCATGATTAAAGAGAGAGGAGATGAGGGGATCTGGGAACTTGGGAACTGGTCTCCCAAATGTTGGGGTGATTGAATTATATGAACAAAAACTAAAAAAAAGGACCGGTACATTCATTTGGTCCTTCGAGCCGGATCTTTAGGGCGAAGCTAGTGGGCTCAGTAGTTGAGCTCGGAAAAATTTGGCTCTCAGTACCCATATATTTTCATACTCACTGCCAGTCCCGAGATGTATTCCTCAAACCGGAGTACTATAACCTTCTCGCGCTCTGTGAATATTCGCCAGGTGAAGGGCTGATCATCGCCACCCACAAGTGGCGGCGACTCAATGGTGCCATTGGACTTCTGGGTAATTTCCATGTTGTGGACTGCGGATGATTCAAACACATGATTTAGGACGAACATAAGACCTATCCAATGGGTATCCCTTACCGTAACTCCACCGCAACTTGAAACCTCCGGCCGTGTTGCCCGGCTTGCTGCGGAACTTGATCCACAGCTGCGAGGGCACAACCATTGGGCCGTCCGGCACTTCCTTGGTGCAAAATAGGCCCAGCAGAGGCCCTTGAACGCCGGAGCGTAGCTCCAGGAAGTCCTCGTTGCAATGCTCCGAGCGGACAATGTCCATCGCCTCGAAGTTAACCTCCAAGGCATTGCCAGGTCGCGCCTCCACGCGCCACACGCACTCCACATTGGCCGGATAGCTGGCCGGATAGTTGGGAGAACTTAAGCTGCCGCGGGGCGAGGTGATGTTGCCGCCACACGTGTTCTCCAGGTTGCCGTATTGTGCCTCCAGGAGAACTCCCTTGGCCAGGATACGCACATTGCTGGCGGACACCACCAAGTTGGCAGGGTGATCAGGGCACATCTTGGCCAGCAGCACCTGGTCATCATCGTTAAGTATCTGGACACCATTCGGGGATTTCTGAGTGCCCAACGAATCCTTCGTGCACTCTAGGTGGTTGATCCGCAGGCTAAGTTTGCTACCCGGCGGCAGGGTCACCAGCCAACTACACTCCTCGTCCAGTCGGGATCGGAGGTAGCCCTCGCCGGCAGCAAGCGGTCCTCCGCACTGGCGCTCGTAGTGCATGGCGAAGCGGCCCCAGGATCCAGCTTGGGCCTTAAACCTCACACGCAACTTCTGGCCGTGCGCCATGCGGATCAGGGGCGGACCTTCGCCGCAGGCCCTCTCCAGAAACTCTTCCGTGCCGTCCGCCTGCAGCTTGGTGAGCTCCACAAAGCTCACGGAGCAGTTGAGCGAGTCCGTCAGGTTGACCTGCTCGAACCAGAGCCGGATGCCATAGCTTTCGGATACCTAAAACCAGAGGGAATCAGAACCGGAATCAAGAATCGCTGGAGAGCGAGCACCAACCTCTACAATCCACACACACTCCACGTTCGTGGAGAAGTTGGCAACGTTGCTGCTGTCCGGGACATCGTGGAATCCCGGGGAGGTGAGCACTCCGCTGCTGGCGCTCATGTAGCCACCACAACTGGCCGGCACCTGGACGTAGGAGGCTCTGAAAAACTTCCTCGCCCTCGCCGAGCTGCCGATGAAGCGCAGGCGAAGCTCGTTGCCCGGCGAGGTGAAGGTCTGCGTCTGCGTCTCCTCGCGACAGCTTCGGTATAGCTCCACCGAGGAGTTGAAGCCACCGGGGGCGGACACGGTCAGCACATCCGACTGGCCGCACTCCCTCTGGGACGCCTCAAAGTGAAGCTCGTGCAGCAGGAGGCGGACCTGCATGCCCTCCGCGGCGGTGATGACCCAGTCGCAGTCCATGTCCAAGCTGAACGGGGCCTTCGGAGACTCAAAGCGTCCACCGGCCGCATTAAGGTGCTCTCCACATCCCAGGCGCTTGTACTCGGCCCGGAAGCCCTGCTCCTGGTCCGACACATCGCTCTTGAAGCGCAGAAGCAACCGGTTGCCGGCACTGGTGATGGGGGCAATGCCCTTGTTCGTGCACAGTCGCTGCTCGCTGAGCTCCAGGTCGTCCTGCATGTCCTTCAGCGTCACATGATCGAACGGGCACTCGCCGATGCTGTTACGCTCCACGGAAAGGTGAGAGAACACCAGCTGCAGGCGATTCGTGCGGCCGACGGCGCGAATATCCCACTCACAGTTGGTCATCGGCGGATACTGCTCCGGAAAGTTGGGCGATTCAATGGCTCCCTGCGGCCTTTCGAGCAGGACTTTGCACTCCGTATGGTAGTTGAGCACGAAATCGGTGCCGTCGGGATAGGCACTGCTTACATCGTAGCGGACGAGGACGCGGTTACCGGTGGACAGCAGCGGCTCTGCCCTTGTCCCGTTGCAGTGCAGCATCAGCGGACGGCTGGCCGTGGTGGGACCATCGAACAGGCTCAGCTGTCCCAGGCAGAGGCGCTCGTCTCTGCTCTCCAGCTGCAGCCTCACCCGCGAGCCCTCGGCCACCACAATTTGCCAGTCGCAGGCCAAGACCCCTCGATTGCCGTCCAACAAATGCGGCGAGTGGATGGCTCCGCTCTGGGAGGTGAGCTTGCCGCCACACCCGGCACCGATCTGCTGCCAGGTCAGGAGGAATCCCTGCCTCTCTACGCTGTCGTCCGAGTGGAACTTTAGGTGCAGAACATTGCCAAACGAGGGCAGGCGGGGAGGAATCCGGTCATGGCAATAACGTCCTATCAAGGGCGATGACTGCGAGTCCCCATTTCTGCGAGGGAAAAGGTAAGAGAAAAGGCTTAGGAGGGGGTATGCTTGGAATACGTGGCTCACCTTATCTCCAGATAGTCGGTTACACAATTGCCATCGTCATAGGCTCCTTCCAGCGTAAAGTTCTGCACGACCAATTCCAAGCGATGGCCTAGTGGTGCTCGGATGGTCCACTCACAGTTCTCGGATTCGCCATATTGCTTCGGCCAATTCGGTGACTTTATATAGCCGAAGAGATTTGTAAAGGTTCCTCCACACTCTGAAAAAACACATTTTAACAGATAATGTACAGAAATATAAATATATATAGAAGCAGGGGTGCCACAGAAATCGCTCTTGATTTTAAACTATATTTCCAAAAGTATGCTAGAAAATGTCCATCATTAGAAAAGCAACTCAATTTTTAACCTAAGATATTGCATTTTGTTTGTGCTTTATCTTGCACGCCTTGCCTGCAATGTACGAGCATAAACGAACGAGAGACTTTAATTTTAGCTGCACTCTGAGAGAGCTTCCCACTTCTTATCTCCGATTTGATGGAATCACTACTGTGAAAAAAAAACGAAAAAAAATGTCCCGCCACCAGAAGATTCGTTCTTAAGGTTTCTGTTCATTTGTTTGTTTTTCGGAGTGAAACCGAAGCTGTGTACACCTAAAAAAAAAACGTCAAATAAACTTTACGATTGTTACATGAATTCTGTACTCTTGAGTACCAAAAATGTCTGAATAAGTTGCTTATTAATTTGATACTAAGAAAGTATAAATATTATACTTATCTGCACCAATACTTGACAAAAACAAGTGAGAAAGCTACAGTCGAGTGTGACCGACTGTGAGATACCCGGTACCCAAAGTATTGTGCGTGAAATTAAATCGCACACGGACATGGAAAAAACATAATGTTGACAAAAGAAGACAAATGTTGCTAAAAACATTTTGAGAAACGTTCAAAAAAGACAAATTCTGCAGCTGTACACAGCTGCATTACGAATTAACACTGCGCCCGAAAGCACGCAACACTTTTTTTCGTTACTGCCTTTGTGGCTCAGAACCATTACAGAAACTTTATTGTTTAATAAATTCTATGTTTATCATCCGATTTTACTCAAATTTTCAGAACACGTCCGCGATTGCCTACTTATTAGGTCTATCTATTTACTTTAAGCCGAAAATCACGCCTATAGCTAATATATTTATATTATTTTCGGGGGCGGAAGTGGGCGTGGCTAAATTTTAAAACAAACTTGATCTGCGTGCAACAGTTTCCAATGTTGCCATCAAATTTGGTAACTCTAGCTCTTATGGTCTCTGAGATCTGTTGTCTTACACGGACGGACGGACGGACAGACCGACAGACGGACATGGCTAGATCGACTCGGCTAGTGGCGCTGATCAAGAATATATATACTTTATAGGGTCGGAGATTTCTCCTTCTGCCTGTTACATACATTCTCGGTTGGCACTAACTTATAATACCCTTGTACCCTATGGGTACCGGGTATAATCACTAAGGAGAAAAACAGGAAAGCACTAAATTCCAGCTATCGCGATTTTTAATTGAACAATCGATGTGGGTTTGTATACAAATATTACTGGATATTACTCAATTGAAACTATAGAGTACTAAATCTATACTCATAAGTATACATTTGGTATTATTTAGTATTAAATCTATACTAAACTCGGTATACTGATTGAAAATATTTTTAAGACAACTCGTATGGAATTGAAACCCTTTGTTTTTTTATTTTAGTGTGCGGGTTGAACCAAATGTACGAGAGCGTAATTTTAAATTTATTAGGTTTAATTGCATACTTTTGGAAACATTTTCAAAAGATTCCAAATCCGACTGTGATTTCTGAGTGTTACCCTAATATATTATATAAGTATTTAGCAAAAAAAAAAAACAAGAATAAAATATATTTCTATACCTGTCTTAATAATTTCAAACTTGATCAGTATGATTCCATATGTGTCAGTTTTGATAAAATTGATGGTCAGGAAATCTCCATCGAAGTCGTCAACAAAAGATGAGGTATAACTGAAATAATATTGTGGAGTTATGTATATAAATATATATATTTCATATTATTAAATATTTATGAAGTTTGTCACCTGTTCAAAAGGATCCCTGGGCTTGTGCTGTTGTCATATACCTGCGCTACGGCATGATGTGTCAAGCTTGTGATGGTAATTCGCTTCCTGCCGGGTGTATCAATATAAAACTGGCAGAACCCTTCCCGCAGACGTCTCAGCTGGGAGACACCTGGCTTATTAAGGAACCCACCACAGCCGGAAGCGGAAGACACAGTCCGGTACTCCACACGCATTCCACGACCGCTGCTCGATCCGCGGAAGACCAGACTGGCCCGATTGTAATGGGAAACAAGCAGAAGGTCCTGGGTGGACTTGACAATATGCCGCTTCTCGTCCCGCCCCAAGTACACCTGTGAGATTGGGAATTAGGAATTAATTATTAGTAAATAAAGTTAGATGCTAAACTTACGTCAAGGTAGGGTGATTCCCTTTCATCACTGGCAGTGCCCAGGGAAAGATCAGTGATTCTAATTTCGATCGCGCCATCATTAACGGATATGTTGTAGATGCAGGTCATGTCGTCGAGATAACGCGGATAGTTGGGAGTTGTGATGACGCCCGCTTGGCCACCAAAGGTACCCGAGCAAACTGGATATGAGTTGGAATTTATTAATTAATAAATATTAATAAAACGTATTAAGTAAACTACCTCTGCTATAGCTCAGGTCGAAGCTCCTCCTCAGTACCAGGCCACTTAGGGCGTACTCATAGCGCACGAGGACCTTGTTTCTGGCCGAGATCAGCGGCGCCAGCTCACTGACCTCGGGCTGACCGCAGAGGCGTTGCATTAGGGGCGCTTCGGTGGAGTCTCCGTCAAAGATCTCGATCTTCTGGAGCCGACAATTCACCGACTGCAAGAGATTCACCTCGTCGAGCACCAGCCTCACCTGGGTAAGCTCTGGCTGCTCGATGAGGTACAGGCACACCTCGGCGTTCATGTGGCCACTGATGTGGCCACGCGGCTCCGTGAAGATGCCTCCGCAGCCTGGCTGACCCGGCACCACCTCGTAGTGCATCTGGAAGGAGCTATCCGAGCGCAACGAGTCCGTGTGCAGCTCCAGGTGCACGCTGCTCGAAGAGCTATACAGCGGTTCCGGCTTTAGGGACTTGCAGGCCCGAAGAAGCTGGCGATCCGAGTCGTAGACGGTCACCGAGTCCTGGGTGCAGTTCACCGCCGCGGAATCGCTGCTGCCCAGCGTAATGTCGTAGAAGCGGAGGAGCAGTCGGCTACCGAACGGCGACGTCAGCTGCCAGCGGCAGTCCAGACCGGGTCTGGCCAGGCCAGGATAGCCCGGAGATCGCAGGATGCCCGCCTGACCCAGCGTCAGATTGCCCAGGGTTTCGCCGCACGAGAAGGGCAGAGAGTTCCAGACGACGTGGAAGCCCTTGCCCTGCGTCTCGTTGTCGGAACGGAACCAGAAGAATGCCTGCTCCTGGGTGGTGATCACGCTGCCGTTGCCCAGCGGCAGCCGCGAGCCGCAGAACCGGCCGATCATGCGAGCGGCCAGGGAATTGCCATCGTGAAGCTGCAGGAAGTCGGCGGAGCAGTCCGTGCTCTCCTGCAGCTCGAACTGGGTGAAGGTCAGGTTGAGCACCTGCCCGGAACTGGTGCGTATGATGAAGGGGCAGCGCTCATCCGCCTTGTACTCCCCCTCGGCGCTGTTGGGCGGGAAGTGCAGCTGTCCCACCGGACCGCGGATTGTGGAGCCACAGAAGAAGCGCTGGTGGGCGCAGCGGGTGCCGGTGAACCCTGCTGGGCAGTGGCATTGGTACTGGTTACCCGGCAGCAGGCGGCAGCTGCCGCCGTTGAGGCACGGCGTCGGGTGGCAGACATCCGAGGAGTTGCACACAGCTCCCGTGTACCCAGGCTGGCAGATGCAGGTGGTTCCCCTCCCGTTCTGCACGCACGTCCCGTTGTTCTGGCACGGATGCTGGTCGCAGGGCTCGCGGCTGGGGTCCTTGGTGCATCCATCGGCTCCGTAGCCATGGCCGAAGCTGCCCAGCGCACAGGTGCACACCACCGTCCCGGAGATATACTCGCACCGGGCCAGCGGATGGCAAATCTCCTCCTGGTCGCAGGAGTTCGACTCTGCGGTCGTGCAGCTGCGTCCGTCACCGCGCCAGCCCGGCGGACAGCGGCCACAGCGATGGGAGCCCTCCGTGTTGATGCAGGCCACCCGGGGCTGCAGGCTGCAGCCTCCATTATCCTCGCCGGCACACTCGTCCACATCGCGGCAGAAGCGGCCGTCGCCCGTGTAGCCGCTGGGACAGGGACCGCAGCGATAGCTTCCCGGCAGATTGATGCACACGTCGTGGCAGGGATTCACGTTCGGCGCACACTCGTCCACGTCCCGGGTGCAGGGACTGGCACTCGGCGCCGTCATGGTGGCATTCTCCCACGTCCAGCCCTGATCGCAGACGCACACGTAACCGGCGGCGCTGGCTGTCTGCACGCAGGTGCCGTGCTCTCCGCACAGCTCCTTGGAGCCACTGCCGAAGCACGAGTTCTGCCGGAGTCGGCAGTGGGCACCGGAGAAGCCATTACGGCAGACGCAGCTGGAATTTAGGTAGAAGAGAAAGTTGGACTTTACTCCTTCTCCGGGATTGGTGGCCCCTCCTCCTTCTCCTGCGCTTACCGATAGCTCCCGGGTGTGTTGATGCACTGGCCATTGTTCAGGCAGCCAGCTAGATCCGTGCCAGCCAGGGTGAAGCATTCATTTACGTCTTCCTCACAGGTGGGACCCTAAAAGAAGGATCATTCAAGGCTTAAATCTACGTTCTTTAAAGTGAAGTTCTTGGGACTGGATTTATGAAGTTTTTATCTTTTAGATAATCCTCAAGTTTTCACTTGGTAAGTCCCCCCAATCTCCCAAAAAAGATATCTCCATGCACGAGTTCCATGTATGAAAATACGCCCACAATCTGTACCCAGAAGACGCCCCCGCGGCTACTCACTTGCCAGGCCGCCGTACACTCGCACTGGTATCCATTGTAGGCATCGTGGCATGTGCCGCCATTCTTGCACGGACTCGACTGGCACTCGTCCTTGGCCAGGTTGGCTGCTATGGTACGCAGGATGCCCGAAACCCGCTCCACGCGCTGTAACTGTCGGCGCAGGAGTGGTTGGTTAAGACCGCTCCGCCGCGTCGAGTTCCTCGCATTGGACGCACGTCGCTCTGTCTTCGTGAACCTGCGCTTCACATCCCGAAACTGATCCTTGACAATGTCCAGCGACAGGGGTTCTCGGCGTGCCGCCGCCCGGCGATCGGCCACGATCCTCTGGCGTCGTCGAAGCAACGTCAACATATCCACATCGTTGACCATCACGGTGGCTGCTTCGCCCATCAGTCGCAGCGTCACATTCTGATCCCTGGCTGCCTCCAGGAGCAGATTATCATTCGATTGTCTCACTAGCTGGGCACGCTGACCGCTATCATCTTGGTAGCCTCTGGAGGAGAGGATTTGCAGGCATAAAACCAGCACAATTGGTAACTTATGGAGTGTCTCTGGCATTTTTGCACATTTTTAATTGCACAAGGTAGGGAAATTTTATTAATTAATTTATTGAGAGTTTATTACAAGATACAGAGTTCCTGGGAAAGGACGAACTACACGACGACTGGCGATATTCACGGAAACTGGCTTCAGCCAGCATTGCATCTCTGATTTTATACCAGAAAAAGTGGGCGTCTGCGATATTGATTTAGTGACAAACTGTGGAATATCTATACTATAGATAAAAGGGAATTTAAGCAAAAAAAAAAAAGAGATATTCTGGCTGTGGCTTATCGATTATGGGCTTTTATATTAAATATATTAAGTTATTCCCTTAGAAATTATATTTAATTCGTTGATATATAGGTTTAATTGTTAATATTAATATGTTATCTTTTGTATTGATAAATGGGAATTTAATTAAAAAAAAAGAGAAATATTCTGTTTGTGCCTTATCGATTTTGGGCTTTTAATAATAATATATTAAGTTATTCCTTTAAAAATACATTAAGTTCTTTGATTTATAGGTTTAATTATTTTTGTTATTATTATTGTAAATAATCTAGTACCTAGTAAGTATTTTAATAGGTCTAAAGACTTTAATTAGCTAAGTAGAGTCATTAGCACTTTTTTATCAGCTCAATGGTCACTCACCGAACCACAACTATTGACCCCCCGAGAGGCCTAACCCTAAACATATAAGTATACCGATCGAATCCATCTGATAAGAAAGACGAAATCTTCTGGGCAAAGGCTATTCAACACTATATATAGAGAGTATATTTTTGTTATATAATTCGGACAAGAAATTTTGGTAGGTTCTATGGTGTAATGGTTAGCACTCTGGACTTTGAATCCAGCGATCCGAGTTCAAATCTCGGTAGAACCTTGAAGAGACTTTTTATTTTATCTTTTTTTCGTTAACAATTTTTACTTTATAGATTGACTTTAATGAAAAAATAAAATGAAGAATTATAAATGATTGGAATTTAATTTGTTCATAGTTTACTTTAGCATTAAATATTGATACTATCTATGTACTTCTAGTTTTTAGGTGTCTAGGTTGGTTTATCTTTCAAATTTAAAGTTTTAATTTCTATTAAATCCTATTAATAATTACTAAGCCTTGAATTCTGCGTCTAGCAAAAAGTTCTGTAAGTTTCTAGTTGCATTTAATAATTTCAGCCTTATCAGCCTGTAATCTTGGAAAAATGTAGTAAAATTCAACTGAAATCAAAGCCCAATGACAATGACCTTGGTGGCAATTTGCACAACGCTTAACCTAAGCATAAGCACGAATATTCATTGAGCATAATGTACATAGAAGATAAACAGATACATTTGTATCTAACTATCTGCTCATGTGTATATTTACATGCGCCGCCATAACAACGAGTGAGTGAAAGCGAATTAAATCAATTTAGTTATAATGAAAGCCAGCCAGTAGGTACTCCGTTATACTTATGTACTATATATACCAGCAATATGTACTATTTATAAAAGGAAAAAAGCAAAAATCAGCTGCTCAGTGCGAGCCCCCAACTAGGGCGACTTGTTGTCGTTGTCGGCAAGCAAAAATCTCCATGCCGCTCGGCTAGGTTGCTCAGTCACGAGCGAGTCGTCGAACGCATCTGGACACTAGCCAGCCAGTCGGTCCTCTATAATAATAGTATAACACACAGGCGGCATTATGTCAATTTTCTCAAAAATGTTGCTCTTGCGAGCGGGTAAGCCATAAATATATATCATAGCCTAGCCATAGCCCGTGTGGATTTTTAAAGCAATAAAGACAATTTTTTGTAAATTATATGGTCAAATCTACATTATATTGATTGTATAAAAATCTACAAAAATAAAACAAATATTTCCTTAACACTTTAAAAATATATCTAACTTAAAAATGGTATAGTTAGTGAGTTTTCTATAAGCTTAAAATTAATATAATGTTTCTGAATATTTTCCAAATCCTCACCCCAACCTTTGGCAGCTGGCGGTCGTCACTATAGCGCTGCGGCCCAGTCTCAACTCCGGGATATATTAAGCACACAGCTGGCCGGGATCAAGGAAGCAGGCACTTTCAAGGCAGAGCGCATCATCACATCCTCCCAGAGCACACAGATCACAGTCCAGGGCAGCGACAAGAAGATCCTAAACTTTTGTGCCAACAACTATCTGGGACTGGCGGTAAGGGCAACAATTCGATTATAAAAATCACTCTTTACGGAGTCCCCTTATTCCCATAGAACAACCCAGAGATCGTGGAGTACAGCCAGAAGGTGCTGGGTAAGTATGGCGCCGGCCTAAGCTCCGTGCGGTTCATCTGCGGCACTCAGGATATACACAAGGAGCTGGAGCAAAAGATAGCTCAGTTCCATGGGCGCGAAGACACCATCCTGTATGCCTCCTGCTTCGATGCCAATGCCGGTATCTTCGAGGCCATTCTCACGCCCGAGGATGCCGTGTTCTCCGATGAACTGAACCACGCCTCGATCATCGATGGCATTCGGCTGTGCAAGGCCAAGAAGCAGCGCTACAAGCACCGCGACTTGAGCGACTTGGAGCAGCAGCTGAAGGGCAGCGATGCTCGTCTCAAGCTCATTGCCACCGATGGCGTCTTCTCCATGGACGGCAACATCGCTCCTCTGGCCCGTATCGTCGAGCTGGCAAAAAAGTACGATGCCTTGGTGTTTGTCGACGAATGCCATGCCACTGGATTCTTTGGGGCCACGGGACGCGGCACCGAGGAGTATGACAACGTCATGGGTGAGGTGGACATCATTAACTCGACGCTGGGAAAGGCTTTGGGCGGCGCCTCCGGTGGTTATACAACTGGTCCGGCCGAACTCATCACGTTCCTGCGCCAAAAGTCCAGGCCGTACTTGTTCTCCAACACCTTGCCGCCAGCGGTGGTGGCCGTTGGCCTCAAGGTCATGGACATGCTGCTGAAGTCCAGTGAGCTCACCCAGCGGGTCCAGAGCAACACGCAGCGCTTCCGCGGGGCCATGACCAAGGCCGGGTTCACCATTGCGGGCGAAAACCATCCCATATGCCCCGTGATGCTGGGCGATGCTCGTCTGGCCTCAAAGTTCGCCGATGAGATGCTAGGTAACTTGGCTCTTGGTTTTATAGCATTTCTTGATCCCTGATCATTCCTTGATTTTACTTTCAGGTCGTGGCATTTATGTCATTGGTTTCAGCTACCCCGTGGTTCCTCAGGGCAAGGCCCGAATCAGGGTACAAATCTCGGCTGCCCACACGGAGGCCGAAATCGATCGGGCCATCGCTGCATTTATTGAAGTTGGTCGCTCTCTGAAGGTGATCCAATAGGACGATGGAATAGTTAGTGAGATCCTTGCATTTATGTATTTTAAAAAGAAATAGCTGCATTTGTAAAGTGAAACCATTAAAATATCTTTAAAAGTTGCATTTATAAAGAGAAAAAACGGTGTTTTACTTGTAAATTCATCCTTTCTTCAGTTTGATTTAGCCCCAAAATTAAATTTTCATTGCGCAGCTGTGCGTGTTCCGTCAGAGGCCGGGCAGAGAAATTTGGTGTCTCGCGAGTCAGGGCTTTAGGCATCGCTGCTTTAAATAGATAATTGACTCCCATTTTGATTTACATCCTTAGGGCCGGTTTTAACCCCCCCTGTCAACATTTTGCCGTCAGATAAAGCTCCGTCTAAGAAAATGTTGTTCTCTATCGTGTAAATGTGAGACCTAACCTTAGCCGGGACCCAGATTCCCTGTAAAATACTTTCCGTAAATGTATACGTATATTTGCGCCCTACAGCACAATTCGGTGCTTAACAGCAGCAGAGAAGGCAGAGAACCGATTTGCTTTTCGATAAGTTTATCTGGTGACTTTATTTCCCGGATAAATAGCTATTAGGCACTTTGATAGTAAGGGAAGAAACTCGTCCTTAAGCAAAAAAAGCTTTCTTTGTGTTTATGGAGTTGCTTTATTTGGTTCATAAGTTTAACTAAGGATCATTTACTATGTAAATATAGAGACTGTTGCAGTTGCGTTTAACTTAAAATTAGATTGCACGATAAGAGAGGACTGGCCCAGGCCGTTAAATGCACGCATAACGAATTAAGCCGAGCACAAAATATACATATATGCCTTGGAAATAGAACTGTGGTTTTGAAATCATTTAAAACTGTGTCCCCCAAGTATGTCACGAAATGTAATACCTTACAATAAAAACACGACAATTGTACAATGAAATTGGGACCTAAAAATTTCGTTGCATACCCTTGGACACCTTTTTTAAGTGATTTCAAAGCCACAGCGATTTCTGAGGCACTCTTAAAATCAATAACAAATAATTAGAGGCGAGTAACAAATAAAACACGTATAAACAATTAAGGAAAGCGTGGGGCTCGAGACTGGAGGCATTAACTAAAATGGAATTAATGTTTGATGTCTTGAAAAGGAAACTTTTACAAAGCTTAATATGTGAGCGAGTGGAGATTGGGCTAGGGGAGTGACACTGTCGAGGTGTACGCGCATTGCGATGACTATGAATACTTTGGTTAGTGCTGTGTTCGCATGAGATTGGTTAGCTTTTGTTTGTTATTCGATTCGATTATTTGTTGACCAGGCCGCGGGCCTTGGGATAAGCCGAGGCTGGCTTCTTGGGCGCCGGCACTCGGCCAGTGGGCGGACGTCGGTTGGAGTCGAGATTGGAGGCGGCACTGGGCAGGCCGCGGCTCGACTTGATGTTCCGCACATTGGGTATGGAGCTGCCGATAGCCGGGCCTGCACCAGGACCTGCTCCTGCTGCCGCTGCTCCCTTGGCATTAGCATTGATTATGTTCTCCAAGCGGCTGCGCAGCGAGTTTGTGTGTGAGTCCACGATGTCGATATCATCGCCGCCCGTTTGCATGGCCTGAGCAAGCACCGCCTGCAGAGAGGCCGATACCTTGGGTGTACGATACTCCTGGGTGGTGCGGCAGGGCATCTCCAGCTCGTAGTTGACGATATTCTCGCTCTTGAAGCGCAGGGAGCTGGGCGCGTTTGACTTGGCCTCCTGCAGGGCGTGCTCGGAGATGGGCCTCCTGCGCTGAGGATGCGACACCGGACGCCTGCTGCTGAACTTGCCATCGCCGCCGGGCGGTGCGGGCAGGGTCATCGAGGAGAACTTCCACTCCTCCTGCTCCTCGTCGTACTTGGCCTGCGTGTACAGGCGCTGCTTCACCTCGATGGGCACGAAATTGTCAATGATCAGCAGCTGGCGCTTCAGCTCCTTGACCAGCTCGTTCTGGGCCATCTCCAGTTCCCTGAGGTCCTGGTTGTGGTCGGACTTGCAGTCGTTCAGCTCCTGCTGCAGCGCCAGGTACTTGGCGTAGCACTTGGACAGCTTGCGCTTTTTTAGCTCCACTTCCTGCTCGAGGGACACGTTGCGCTCGCGTATCTCCAGGGTAGTTTCTTCCTGCAGCTCCAGCTGCTGCTGGATCTCAATCTCCCGCTTCTTGCGCTCCGCAATCTCCACCAGCTTCTTTTCCAGCTCGATCTGGCGCTCGCTGTAGGTGTCCAGCAGGTTCTTGCCACCGCGCACCAGTTGGCCTTCCAGCTCGGCCAACTTGGCAGCCAGCTTGGAGTTCTCCACCCGCTCCCGTTCCAGTTCCTCGTTGGACTTGGCCACCTCGGCCTCGTTCTCCTTGTCGGACTCGGACTCGGCTCCATCGAGATCGCTCTCCTCCTCCACCGGCTGCTCTATGGTGGATGCCTTCAGGGAGCCGGACATCTCCTTGGACGCAATCTCCTTCTTGGGCTTCTTGGTGCGCTTCTTGGGCTCGCTTCTCCTCGTTTGCTGCTGCTGCTGCGGGGCAATCAACCGCTTGAGGCGCTCGATCTCCGCCTGGTACTCCTTCAGCTTGGCATCCTGCGGATCCTCGTTCTTGATCGGCTGATTCTGGATGGACTTGGCTCGCGAGGCGTAGCGCAACGTGGTCAGCGTCTCGTTGTAATTGTAGTTCGAGGGTCCAATATTGGCGATCATTATGGTCTTGGAGTTGCCACCGAGCGAGTCCTGCAGCAATCGCGTCAGCTTCGAGTCACGGTAGGGTACGTGAGGTGAACTCTCGGCCAGGGCGGAGATCACGTTGCCCAGCGAGGAGAGGGCCAGGTTGATCTTGCTGGCCTCCTTCAGGCGCTCCGCCGAGGCTCCCGTCTTCGACTGTCGCTCGCTGCCAGCCAGATCGATGAGATTGAGCTTGCCCACCTTGATGGTGTTCGTCTCCGTGTCGCACATCTCAATCTTGATCATGAAAATGGCGTGGGACCTGGAACTATGCTCGTTCATGTTGGTAAATCCCACGGTGCGGTTCTTGTTGCCCACCTGCATGACCCGGATCATGTCGTCGACGCTCTTGCAGTTGATGGCATGCAGATTGGGCACGTAGACGCCCGATCCTCGCTCCCTTACCTCCAGATTCTTGGAGTTGGGCTTCAGCAGATCCCGTAGCTCCTCCATGTAGATCTCCAGGTAGGAGACATCCACCAGGAACTGGAAGTTCTCGGTGCGGTTGATGTGCAGCCAGATCTGCTCAAAGGTGCGCGGTATGATGCCCATCAGGTCGTCGTTGCCGCGCACGCCCTCCATGGTGAAGGTCTTGCCGGTGCCCGTCTGGCCATAGGCAAAGATGCAGCCGTTGAATCCCTCCAGCACGGAGCTGACCAGCGGAAAGACCACCTCGTGGTAGAGCGTGGTTTGATTGGCGCTCGCATCGTACGCCGCATCGTAGGTAAAGACCTTGCGCTGCTCCTTGTTGGCGTCCACCACATTCTGCAGCTCCACCACGCCCCGGTTCGGATAGACGTTGACCACCTCCGGCGAGCCCTCGGATCGCTCGCGATTGCTCATGGGCCGACATCGGACCACCACCTGGACGCACTCATTCAGCGTCTGGCTGCCGGCAGTTCCGGGTCTCCTGCTCTTCGCACTCATTTCCGCAGATCCTTCCTTGGTTTTTTGGTTTTTGTGTTTTGTGCTCTTGTGACTAAGGCCGCTCCTCGCTGCCTCGGCCGCCGCTCTGCTCCACTCCCTGCTCCCCGCCTCTGCTGCTGCTGACCAGAAGTTGAAGTAGCTGTGGCGACGGAAAACAAATGACGAATAAAATCAATAATTCCTTCCTGACGCAACCGTCTGTGCTCGACACTTATGTAGCCATGATTCACGCCTCGCTGGAAGCCGCACTTCCAAGTGGAGCAATTTGGCGAAGCGATTTGGCAATCTTCTATTATTACCTGTTATTTTAAAGCCAATTACTTCACCTTGAATTCGCTTCTTTTTTTTTGTCTCAGCTGCGGGGTTTTAACAGTCGCGAATGGTTAGTGTGGCCAGGTGGCATCACTTGGCTTCGATTAAAACGGCATAACGCCAAGGGTAGCATGGTCACCCATAAAAGTACGCGAGCAATTTAAATATTTATTTTTAAACTTTATTATAACTCTTATTTAAAGGGTCAGAAATATTTAATTTAATACCAATTGTTTAAATATTTTGGTAACTCATGGAATTAGCACGTAATCCTTTGCCCGCGGTTCTTGTCTTTCGGAAAAGCCATATTTTATTTAAAGAAAATGACCAAATCTTGATTAAAATTGAATTTATATTTTTATTTCGTTAATTTCTTTACAAATCACGCTTACTGGACTTTGATTTGCTGGAACTAGTTTCACCTCGTTTACGCTTATTCAAAGGATTACGTGGATCGTAGGCATCATACCAATCGTCTCCCTTTTTATTAGCATCCTTGGCCAAGACGGGAGCCGTGCTGTTGAAATTTAAGGTGTGGGAGAGCCAGTCGTCGCCAATAATTTCCTGCTCCACCGCCGTGTCGTCCAAATCCCTGGGCTCCGGTTCGCCATCATCTGAGCTCGACTTGTGCTTCAAGTTGTCCAACTTGGTGCGGAATTTTGAGAGTAAACTTAATGTGAATTCCTCTCTGGTAATTAAGAAAAACTTCCTTAGATAAAATGTATGCAAATTTGGTTAATCAAAGTATACCTGGACTGCCCTTTTGGCTGGAGTTTGGTCTTGGCAGTATACTTCTCCTTGGACTCTATAAACTCACTAATGTAGTGGTTATCATTGGCTCCTTTGATCTCGGCTGATTTGGTGTCCTTTTCCGGTGCATTTAGCAGTTTATCCTTTGTCTGCTTATCTTTTTGATATTCCTTCTTCAGCGAGGCAATTTCTTCGCGAATCTTGGATCTGAAATCGTACATTATGTAATAAAAACCGTAGATATAACAAAGAATTCAATGAATCTTACTTCTTTTCTGAGATTTTTCGACTTTCCTCCTGCTCACGCGTCATTAAAACATCCTCTTCACCAGAATCCGAATCAGTCTTTTCCTCTACCTTTGCTTTCCTTTCTGGACGGCTCTTTGAACTCTTGGCAAGCTTCATTTTGACGAGATCTGAGCTGGAACTTACAGGCGTAGCCTTGACAGTATCCTCAATGCAATCGTCGGACAAATGTTCCTCGCTCTCGGCCCGTTCGACTTTGGGCACTCGAATGGGTTCCTTGCTCAGTTTGGGATCATCCGTGACGTCGTGCAGGGATTTAGCTTTGCCCGCGTTTTGCTTGACGTATACGTTGGTCTCCACTTCGTCACCCTCGGCTTCCTCGCCAAAGGAAAGCAGTCCAAAGTTTCTAGAAATATATTAAGAGAGACAAGCTATAATAACCGAATCAATGTTGCCTTGGTGTTACAGTTTTGGTTAATTAGTTTCTTAACTATTTCAGTTACAGTTTAATTTAATGAAAAGAAAACCCTTACTTGACCCCGTGCCGCTCCTTCTTGGTCTTTTTGCTCTTTTGCGGCTTGGCCAGCACGCGTGGAACGATATCATCGAAGGGATTGCTTAGAACCTCCGTGGAAACAATGCGATGGGCATGCATGGGTCGCTCCTGGTGGTCTACGATGCCTTCCTCCAGCTTGAGCATGTTGTAGATGGTGTCACCCGTGACCTTGCCAAACAGTGTGTTCTTGTTCTGCAGCTCCGGCGTCGGTGCGAACGTGAAGAAGAACTGCGAGGCGTTGTCATCCTTGCCAGAGTTTGCCATCCCGACCAGCCCGCGACGTGTGTACCGCAGGCGAGAGTGGAACTCGTCCTTGAACGGGTGTCCGTAAATGGACTCGCCACCGGTGCCATCGCCATTAGGATCGCCTCCTTGGACTATGAATCCCTTGACAAGCCGGTGAAACTCGGTGTTTTTGTAGTATCCTTCCAGGCACAGCTGGACAAAGTTGCGGCACGCCTTTGGACACTCTCGCGCCCACAGCTCGATGTCTATGTCGCCCACGGTGGTCTTAAGAAGCACCTTGCCCGACGTAGGCGGCTCTTGGATGTAAATATTGCTCATTTCTTCAGAATAACAACAAACAGTGTTGCCAGATGAAAATTTTGTTTTCCCCCTAAAAAATCTCAAAGATTCGCTATTTCCCCCTAAAAATACTAGTCTTCACCCTAAATTCAAAAAATCTTTTTATTTCAAATACTTTAAGAAGAAATATCTTATTATTGCGAAGCAATGTTGCAAAGCGAAAAAATTTCGGAAGAATAACAATTCTAAGCATCTTAAAAGCAGGTTTACAGAATGCGCCATCATCAGCTGGCAAAACTTTTAAGCTATACTTTTAGTGTGCAGTATTCTTTTTTATATGTTTTCGCCATATTTATGTTTCTGTGCTTGGAAATATTGCTATTAAAAAAAAAGCAATTTGACAGAGCTTGTTTTTTAACATTTAAATCAATTGGTTCCGAAAAAACCCCTAACTTTCCCCCTAAACATTTTTCCGCCCTAAAATTCCGCCTAGGACGTCCAAAAATCCCTAAATCTAGGGGGAAAACCCTTGATCTGGGAACACTGAGTAGAGATGTCCAAAGATTGATGACCTTATCGATAAGACCGATTATCGATTGTTTTTAGAATATCACGTTAGGGAAAACATTTTTAAATGTTTCTCAAATTGTATTTTAATTTATTTCTAATTGTGATGAAAGTAGGACTTTGTATAAATAAACTTAATTTCCTTTCTTATGTTATTCAACCGTTAAATTAATTCTCCAAGTGGCAGCCATTAATACATTTTTGGGAAAAGGTCATGTCAGTTTTGAAAACTGATTCTTATTTATTACTCTAAGCAAGCTGTTTAAATCTGCTCTCGAAACTAGCACAAGTTCTCCTCATATGGCCTGTATATTTTATTAGAACATGGCTGACAATAACACAGACTTGGATCCCCTCATCCATGTTAAAGAGATTGCTGAAAGTAAGTAAAGGGATAATTACGAATATATCGGAAGTCCATAACCTTATATTTTAGGAAATGAGCGCATTACAGACGAAATGATTCATCAATTGGAAATCCGTCATCGGGAGAATCAACGGCAGTTGACTGATCTATTTAGAAAGGTGGATAATCAATTCCAGATCATTTCTTCTATCAAGGACGACTCCATTAAGAACGTCGATGGATCTCAAGGAGAAGAAAGTATCACGGACCATGATCGGATTGTGCAACTGGAGCAAGAGATCAAGGAGCGTAAGCTGGAGAAAAAGAACCTCGAAGGCGAAGTTCGCAAAAATTCTATTATACTTCAATGGCGACGTTTGTACACTAAATTGCAGGAAAAGGCAAGTAACGAGAAAGATAGTAATAGTTCCGACTTGATGGAGAATTTGGAGCAAGAGGACTAGAAGTAATTTACAAAAATATTATTAACACACTATCTAACCAGAGGCGCTCAAGTAAACAAATGTTAATATACTTGTTTATGTTCGTTATTAAAAGCTGAAATAAAAAATCCAACCACCAACCGCTGTATGTTTAATTTCGACATCGATATACAATATATCGACAGTCGGTAACCGTGACTACTGTTGACATTCAAACTTGGTAACTAGGCAACCGTTTGGTTTTTAAGCTTATAGTTTTTTCGTTTTTTGGTGCGAACTTTCATTCGATTCAGCATGAATTTCAACGACGATCCCCTTGCGGATCTCCTGAGCGACAATAGTCTGGACAATGACAACTTTTTCGACACTCCCGCGGGTGGAGGCCACAAGAAACCGCCAAAGACAACGAAGGCCAAGGGAAAGCTTGAGGATTTGTTTGGTATCCAAGAGGAGACGGAGGCGGATGTGCAGGGGCAGGGGGCCCGGAGCAAGCCCGTCGCCACCAGCACTCCAAGAATTGTCAAGCAGAAGCCTTCCATTTCGTTGGACGACGATGCAGCAGACGATGATGACTTGGGCTTCGATCCCAAGCGGCCGAAAAGTGGCGGCGCCAAGAAGAGCCTTTTCGACGACCTGCTGTCCAGCAGCGTGGAACCCAAGAAGAACATCTTCGATGAGATCCTAACTGGGGTTGGCGATGCCAGTAAACGTCCTGCCACTGCCAAGCCCTCGATGTCCCGTCAGTCCACCGACACCACCACGGAGAACTCTCAGGCGAGACCCAAGACCTCCACGGGGCGAAGGAGCTCCGCTCAATCCGCCACCATTAATGCAGACCCCCTTGGACTGTTTGGCAAGGACACGAACGCCACCGTTTCGGGAATGTCCACGCCGGTATCCAGGAAGCGAGGAACCACTGCGGACTGGCTAGGACTGGAGGCGGCTGCCGCCTCTGCTGTAGAAGCGGTGGAACAACTGGAACAAGTTCCGATCGCTCCCAAAATCCAAAGCCCCACGAGAAAGCCCTCCACTGAAGTCCCATCCAAGAACACTGCCGACATCCTGCGACTGCCTGACAACGAGGAGATCGAAATGGAGATGCCATCGGATCTGGCTGCTCCTACAGGGTCGTCCGCTGTGACCGCAGCCACCCAGAACATACTAATGCTTAGCAATCTCAATCTGGAAAGCAATCACAAGTTCAATGCCCTGCAGCAACAGGAGTCACAGCTGGTGATTGCCACGCAGATGAAGAACCAGGAGCGCACCCTGCTGGAGATGCAGCGACGCCAGGAGAAGCAGGATCGTAGGTTCCAAGCCCTAATCCAGCAGCAACTGCAGCGCCAACAGCAAATGGAGGAGCACATAAAGGGCCAGCAGGAGCGTATCAACATGCACATCCAGCTGATGATGTCGCAGCCCGTCCACCTCCAGGAAGTGGCTCCTGAAAACGCGGAGAAACGGAAGCAGCCAGAGGAAAATGTTGTCACCAAGGAGGCCAGCAAGGAGCAGGAGCACTGGCTCCAACTGGAAACGGATGTCAAGCGGAATCAGCTGGAGAAGCAGCGCCTGGAGGAGCTGGTGGCCAACATGAAAGTTAACTACGAGCAGGAGATCGAAATGATTGATTCTTCGTACAAGTAAGTGAACCAAAAGTGCCGGAGAATCGTGTAATATGTATATTTCCTTTCCAGAAAACAATTAAAGGTCCTGGAGGACCACTTGGCCGCCGTGGAGGATCGACTTAAGTCGGAGAACACCGAGCTGCAACAGTATTACATCGGCAAACTGGAGAAGCAGAAGGAGGATTACGTGGAGCAGATCTCCAACCTGAAGCAGGATCACGAGGATGAGGTGCGCAAGCTGCGTCACTCCCACGAACTGGACCTCGAAGGGATTCGACAGGCCAAAATGCTGGAGCTGGCTGCGGTCCAGGATCATGGCAACTACCTCGAGACCCTTCGCCTGGCCTCCAGCAATCTCCAAGAGCTGAGGGACGGCATGACCGGCAATCAGGAGAGGGAGCGCCAGCTGGAGGCTCGCGAGCGTCGCCTGGCCGACCAGGAACGACGCTTGAAGCTCGACGAGGAGACGGCCGACGAGGAGAAGCGTCGCCTCATGGAGCTGGTGAGCACTCTGGAGCTGCAGCTGGGTCGCCTTTCCAAGGACTCTGCTGAGGAAAACTGGCAGCTGCGTCAGCGAATGGCCAGCTTGGAGGCGGAGCGAAAGGCATTCGAGCGCGAGAAGGAGTTCCACCGCGAGCAGATGAAGCGGGACGAGAAGCGGGTCGAGGAGCTGAAGTCCATGCAGCTGGAGCAGACCGAGCGACTGCATCACGACCTTCAGCAGGAGCGCACCCAACTAGCTGTGGAGCGGCAGCAGCTGGAAATGAAGCAGAAGCTGCACGAGCACGGCGACCTGGACAAGGATCGTCTCGAGCTGGAGGCCCAACTAAAGGTGGCCCGCGATGCCATTCGCCGGGCGGACGAGGAACGGGATCGCTGTCACAAGCTGCAGCGCGAGGTGGAGCAGCGCAAGCGTATCCTGCTGGACAGGGAGAACGCTCTGAACCTCAAGGAGGACGAGCTTGGCCAGGCCACCGGGGCCTATCGCATCGCCATTAGTCGCACCCACATGGCGGAGCACAAAGCCCGCGAGGCGGACCAGCTTCTTCAGGCGAAACTGCAGCTAATGGGGAAGCGTGCCAATGAGCTGGGCGAGAAGGAGGCTCAGCTGGCCCAGGAACGGATGCTCTTGGCTCAGGATCGCATAACCCTGCACAATCTGAAGAAGCAGATTATACGCAGCCGGTGTGCTCTTTGCAAAATGGGAGCGGATAGTGCGGAGCTAGCCGTGCGCACAGATCGAAGGAGCAATCCCCTGGCCACCACGGATCCTCAACTTATTCAGATGCAGCCCAGCAACGCGGACCTCCTCCTCAAAATGGCCGCCAGTGAGCCGGGACAAGTTCAGAGCGATATTGTAGAGCGAATGCTGGACGAGAACATCGAAGCCTCCTACCGCAGAATGTACAACGCGCCTCCCAGTAGTTCCCTGGGTGATCCCGACTTTGGACTGGCTGGTGGGCTAGATGATGACTCCAAAGTGGCCATGGACAACAACGGAAGGAACCTGGATCTCGATCAGGACTTTTTATCTAACTTTAAATGAAAACTATAAATTAAACAAAGAAAACATTTTTATATTTTATTTATTCCATTTCTCTTAAAAGCCTAAGAAAAATTAAAAAGGATATTTTAAAATAAACTTTTTCATTGACTTCAACCGCGCAACAGGTTGTTATCAGACATCGATGTTAATTGATGCTTATATCGATGTCTCGCCACCTCTAGTAGACGTAAATCTTCACGTTTTAGTTCACTCACGTTGTACATCGTTACGTTTTTGTTTACTTATGTGGTTTGGTTGGAAGCTTTGGTTAAAATCTAGTATCTAGTAGTTTCTAGTATTAATAGCGAGAGAGCTCTGAGAGATATTCGCTCTTGGCTCTCTCATCTCCTTTTAGCAGACTCATGATATATATATATATCATGAGCAGACTGTTGTTCTTAACAGCTTCAATTCGACCCCATTTAGATGTTAACCCGAAATTTTACGTCCATTTACATGTTCACCCAAAATTTGACTCTGTTAACCCGAAAGCGCCGCTAAATTCTTAAATGTAGATGGCCTTTAGAAAATCGAAGCGACCGCAAGGTGGGGTAATTTTATTTGCTTTCATATTTCATATTATTAATATTTTTTTAATTAATTTTAAAATAAATGGTAAATATTAACAACAAAATCCGCCGCGCTTGAATCTTATGTTATTCTCTTCTTATGTTATGTTAGTCTCTCCCACGCGAAAGACGAAAGAGACGTAACGAGTTGGCAGCTTTTTAAACAGAGGTGGTATTTTTTTTATCGTTTTTCGCTTTGCAACATTCCCACGTCATAAGATATTTCTTCTCTTAATTATTTGAATTTAATAGTTTTTTTTTTTTAAAGCTTAGTACGCAGATGCTCGAAAAGTGTTCCCAAGCGTTGAGTCAAAACGAGAGGTCAATAGTCACCCTCTCGCTCTCTCGCACTGCTTTGGAACACTTTTCGAGCATCTGCGTACAGACCTTAATTTAGGGGGAAGACTGGATTTTTTAGGGGGAAACATCGACTCTTTAAGATTTTTTAGGGGAAAGCTAAATCTCATCTGGCCACACTGGCTGCCTGTTGCATTCCGTTTTAACTTGTTATTCGTGTGTGACGTTATTGCACACACAAAAACGAGCATTCTAATATAGTTAAAACAATATGTAAATAGTACGCGGTAGTGCAAGAACATAAGCTTAAGGATAATCAAGTTAATCAGTATCTTAGCGTCTCTCGCTTACGCTTTTTATTCCGTTTTTGTGACTGTTTTCTGTCTGTGTTTATGTGTTAGTTTAGTCTCGCATGTGTGTGTGCGTGGTGTAGGTGTGTAGGAGGAGAAACACCTCCCCTTCCAAAAAAGTTCAAAAACGAAACCTCTTTTCGGTAGTTATAACTCGCAAGCTTAGAAAAGAAGGCTAACAGCGATCGGTGGGAAGACTTGACTTACCCCGGTGGATGAAACTCGAAGCCGCAGCATATTGGGCAAGGGAATAACGGAACCGAAAACCAGCGGAGGTGACACCTCAAAAAGCGAGTAAGTTGGCAGTGAGCGACGAAGAAGAAGAGTAGCCGTACAAATGACCGACTACAAACATATTTACGAATGTATGTTAATGGCAATCACCATTATCACCGCCCTCCCACCGGTTTTCGCCGTTTTGTAATTTCGCTTTTCGCAACGTTTTTTGCTCTCCCATTGCCTTTCGTTTGCTGTCGAATAAATTGGCAATCAATTTCGTTGATTGATGTTTATGAATAGTTAAAGTTAGGCCCATGTCAACCGTGTTTTTGCGATGTATTGATTTACCTTAACCTTTTGCGCCAGATGTTCTCTCCCTCTCTCTGTCTCTCGGTCCCATTCCCTCTCTCTCTCTCGCCGGTCTATGTTTTCTTATCTCCTATTCCGTCTTCTCCTATTCGCAGTCACAAACGGATATACATATGTGTTTGTGGCTGTGTTTATGTCCGAACAGCTGTTTCCTATCGGAAAAAAAAAGCTTCAATGGGAAAATATCGTTCTGCCACTTCCCTTGGAGATATTTTATAATATAACTTTATGTGCATATGTACTGTATAATGTGCGCTGTTCGTATGTAAGTAAGTAATCGTTCGGGAATTGGTACTCGCAGCTTTCATTCACGCAAATTGATGCCGACTGTGATGTTTGTATTTATTTATTTACAATAGCGTGCTCAATTGCGCTTTTTTGCGCCACTCCGATGAATCGCAATCAGAAATTCGGAGAGCTTGCATTTGGCCTATTTGGTGTATACTTGCACTATATGGTCGATTGCTCATATCAGCACGGAATAGGAATTTTTTGTTTACTTTGGTTGTATGTTTAAAAAGTGTACAGCACGCAGCCGTTTCCTCTGGTTTGTTTCTTGTATTCTTTGGCCTTTCCGGTTTTCTCTTTTGTATATCCAAAATTATAAAAATCCAAGAAACTGGAATATAAGTACATTGAAAAAGAGGGAAAAAAAACTAAACTTAGAACGTAACAAAGTCCAAAGTAAACAGGAGTCTATGCTTGAATTGCATTAAAATTCCCAACGAGATGAATGTAGAATGTCTCATAAAATATGGCAATTTATTTATTTATTGTTTAAGGGTATTAAAGCTTCGGCATGGAAATATAAGTTGCCTTTCTCGGTTATTAATCGATTGGGATCTCTTAAAAATAAATGTTCAAATTAAGTGCCCATCTGGGTTCGTTTTATAGATACTAAGGATGACGCTTCAAGTGTTGAACTATTTTAACGTTCAACCTGTTTTGGCCAGGCTTGTGAATCACCCTAATGGTGCCGGCGGTGATTGCCGAGTGCCTGCCCCCTTGTGCAACTCCTTAAAAGCGAACCATCAACTCTTTCCAATGCTTTTCACCTGGTCTGGGTCCCAAAACGAACTCACACCACCGCACCTTACACGCCTAATCGCTTTTATCGTCGCCTGTTTCTTATCGCACAGATAAGCGAGTCGAAAAAACCACCAACAGTTGCCTTTGTTCGCGCAGAGAATAACAAATACATTCTGACTGACAAGAAAGCCACAAAAAAATTAAACAAAAATTCGAAAATAGCTCATTCTCTGCTCTGTTCTCATCCCCATTTGCAGCTCAACGGATCGTAGGACGCTCCTGTTGGAAGAATGTCAAACCAGGCCCAGATCGACTACGACAAGCAGTTCCAGGATGACTTGGCCAAGGCGACGGCGCTTAGTCTCGAGCAACAGGCCCTCGACGACTACCGGCGGAACAAGAAGTACGGATCGGGCTACCATCAAAGCGGTGTTGGACGAGACTACAATGCGGCACAGCGTAGCCAGAGCCTTAATCAGGCGCGCAGGCACTCGGAGGTTCACCAGGCCATCAGTCCATCAGCGGGCAATGCCGAACGCTCGCGCACACCGCCGGCGCAGGTTCCAGACAACGACTTGATCTGCTTTGCCAGTCCCACAAGCAAGCAGCCCGAGAGTGCAACGCCCTTCGGGCGGCTCATTGAGGATCTGCAGCGAATGCAGGTGACGACCAATCCACAGTCGGCACTAGTGCCCATGGGACCAGTAGCAGCGGCATCCGTTCCGGTTGCGGCACCGGCCCATTACGGTTATCATCCGCATCAGCCTCAGGCACCGCCTCCGTATAGCATGGTGGCAGGAGCACCCGGCAGCATGCAGCTGGTGCCCTACCAGCCCGCTGCGCAGCAACAGCAGCGGCCTCTGAGCAACGAGGAGCTCCAGCGCCTGTACAGCATGCCCGCCCAGATGGCCGTGCAGCCGGTGGCGCCGCCAAACGCCTATCTGTATTATCCGGGAGCTGTAGTCACTCCCTATACAGCGCCCATAGTGCCCGGATCGGCTGCCTATATGCCGCCGCAATATCCCTCGCAAGCGTATGGTTTCGGAGGTGCATACACCCACATGGACCTGAGGCGTCCACAATCGACGCCCGCGACGCCAGCTCTCAGCCAACCGTCCAACAATCCTTCAGTTCTCTCCTCATCCGTGGAGGCAAACGGAGTGGCCTTCCCAGCACGTCGTCCCGGGCCCTCGACTGTTAGCTCGTCATCCAGGAATAATGGGAATAATGGACTTCCCGGCCAGTCTGGCCAGCGCAGGGGCAATGATTTGATCGACCTCAACCAGGAGGATTAGTATGTATCATAGCTAGAGAGTTATTAGATGAGATTTTAATAGGAAATTACTTTTACAGTTCCCGCGTGAGTGTGCTGGAGGCATTCGATCCCCTGCTGAACGACAATACCGGTAAGCAGCCACAATTTTGTAATTAGAATGTATACTCACACCTCCCGGGCTCACCCACTTGAAGATCCTCATAGACTCCTCGCAGCGTAAACGAAATTCGAAATGTATATTGTGTGAAAACTCGATTACAGGCAACAAATAAAGCTAATTGCCGCCATATGGCATTCCTCTGATAAGTAAAATTCAATAGCCTTGCAAGATTTCCATTAGATTTTACTTTGTATCGAAGATAGAAGATATATTGCAGGCTTTTTAATGACTTTTGTTTGTTATTTGTTAATTGGGCTTCTTTAGTACTATTTCCTAATTTCGGTGAACAATTTTTCTTAATTTTTCAATATGTCTTAATTTCAATTCCGTGATCTAATTTCATTCAAAAAATAAATAACATTTCAATGGTTTTATCTGATTCACACTTTATCCTTCTATTACTAACATTATTATTTGAAGTATTTGGGGTTAATAACCAAGTAATCTTTGCCCTAAAGCAAACCAAACTGTAGCATAGTCCAAGTTTGATTAGTAGTTCTGCCTGGCCTCTAGCTAAGAATTAAACTGAATGTTTTTTGTTTCTCTATATTGCAGCAGTGTCGCAAAAGTAAACCATTTTAATTGCAAGTCCTCTACTACTACTATCAGTACTACTACTACCAAAACAAAAAAACAACTACTTTACACCCACAACAACAACTACACCATCTAAAAGGTTTCGGGTTCGATCGGTTTCGGAGGCAAATCAAAGACAAGACAACCATATTTGTGTCTTTTTAGCAGCACATACTTAGAACCACCTACTTACAACTAAAAACTAAAAACACTAATGTAAAATATATACATATATGTCCCCAAGTCGAAATTGTGCCTTCTACCAAAGATCTTGACGAACACGAACTAAGTCCTGATCTTTTATAAGGCTTTTAAGAATTTAACCAAGCTAAAGTATTTAAATCGAAGACTTAGTCTCTTCTGTTTCGGTATTACCCATTGTGATTTGCTGCTCCATATATATGTACATATATATATCTATTAATGTCCACATACATATATCTACAAAAATAAATGAATGCATACATATGTTTACTTCTATATCATTGTGAGAGAACAAATAAATAATTTCTTATTAAACAAATTCCTGTCTGTTGTTGTTTTATTAATCGGCTTGATGCCTTTTCTAATTTGTAGAACTTGTTGAGAGCATATGTATGTATTTATTTATATATGACATTGGGAGGGTGGCTTTGGGGTGCCTTTGGGGTTTTTGGACTTGTAAAATAGTTTATTTTTGCTTTGTTCCATTGCTTTATAGGTTAAGGCCTCTCTAGTGCTTTATATCAAGCATAATTGACATTTTTAAGTGTCTCCACTTCAAACTGGAGTTCTGGGTTGAATAAAACCGATGTAAGGGCATTAGAGGCCAGAGAACGTGAACAAATCAAAACAGAGCACTTTAAAAATACAAAACAGATCGCTTTATAAATAAAAAACATAGCTACAGTGGACTCAAACAATCATTAACATAAAATAAATAATATTTTACATGTCAAGAAGTTATTTTTTTATCAATTCAAACAATTATCCATGTGTAAGCTTGTTAATTTATTGAATATTTAACCGAGCTTTTTGATATCATATATTTATCCGTAAAAGTATTCCTAGTAATTTGTAGTTGATATCCCACTATACCCGGGTGAGCGTGGGCGAATGTATGACAGCAATCACAATTAGCTATTAGGGATGGCAGCCGCCCCAGCGGATTTGTTAGCGTAGATCTGCGAAGCATTCTCGCCTCGCCACTGGTCCGTCCTGCTCGACTTTTATTTTGGGGCCGTCTCTCATTTATTTTTGGCCACACGATGTGATGTGTGGGGCGGGCTGTCTGGCTGTCTGGCTCTCTGTCTGTAGTAGGCCTCGGTTGCCGCCGACACACATTTGCATAACTACCACGCTGGTGGCGATTATCGGTCTTGGATCTGGAACTGATCATGCACTCGCTACTTGCAGGAAACGACAGCGCCTCCGACAGCACCTCCTACTACGCGGAATACGACCCCTTCGACTTCCTGTACAGCGGCGATGGCGGCACCCAGTACTCGGATCCCATGTACGAGGCGGTCAATCGGTGGGACAAGACTGCGGCCACCGTGAGTCCGAACGTGAGCCTGATTGGTTGGCGACAAGATTATCTGACTCAGCCATCGCCATCGACATCCCACCACGCGCTGCAGGAGGAGAAGGTACGCCTGTCGGAGAACGGGGAGTCGGGAAGTATCTCCCCGCCGCCACCGCTGCCGCCCAGGAACCAGCAGCTGTATGAGCTGAACCAATCACCGGCGACTGCCTCGAGGCCGGATCACGGATCACAAGCGACTAAATTTACGGACAGTTACACCTCCAGCATTCCCGCCAATGTGGTGCTGGATCGGCGAAAAACCTGCACGCGTCTCTACGAGCTGATCAGCGACCAGAGCACAGAGGACCCCGAACTGCTGGAGTTCTATCACATGGTGAAGCAGCTAAGGGCACGCTATCCGCATGATGATAAGCCCACCAATGTGGGCCATGTGGTGGCCGCCGAGTTCAACTACCACTACATGATGGACACTAGCATCAAGGTGATTGTGCATCCGGCCCTGAACACGCTCCAATCGCATGTTCTGGCTGCTTCGATGGCCAAGGAACAGGTGAAAGGGTACGGAACCCCAGTCACCTTCACATGTGATAGTAAGTACGAATTATCGTCCCTTTTTGATTAACTTTAATGTGTTTTTATTCCGATAGTTGACTCTGTGGTGGCGCAGGTGGTGGCCCAGGCCTTAGCCTCCCTAGAGGGTCAGGTCAAGGGCACGGTCACTGATTACGTTGTCAAGCCGATCGGTCTCCTAGAGTGGCTGGCGCCCACCTCCAAGCTCAGCCAGCTGGAGTGCGTGCACAACAGCTTTCAGCTGGAGAAGGATGTCCACCTGGGTTTGTGCCTGAGCACCACGGCCAACATGCAGGCCATCGCTCGCACAGAGCGGGATGACGAGCACGATGCGGATCTGCTGCCGGAGCAGCTGCTGCCCAACGAGGTGGTGCCCATTGTTACCTACGACAACATGATGATACTCATCGAGACGCTCGAAATGGAGATCGATAAGCTGGAGTCGGCGGCGGACGGTGCGCCCGGACGGAGTGTGGTAAGCTGCTCCGGTGTGGTGCAGGCGGTGAAGGCCATATGTGCCCTGCTCGGCAGCATCGATACCATGGAAATTGCGCGATGTGTCGCGGATTTGAAGCGCATCTGTGAGGTGGAGCAAACAAAATACGCGGCGGGGGCCAGTAATCCAGAGATTGTCAGTGACTATGGTGACTACGCGCAGGTGGTCCTTCGCCCGCGCTCTCTCCTCGAGCAGATAAAGATGAAGTGCAATGAACTAAGGGATGCCGTGCAGGAGCTGGTCGAGCTCTATGCGAATGTGTTCCGGGTGGCTTTCTCCGTTAAGACGCCCGATTACTCAACAAGTGAGTTGGTGCCATTCCTTCAAGCTTTAATATTTTAAAATGAAATCTCTTACAGCTCCCATTCCCATCTCCTGCGTGTCCAAGCCCATTGTGGTCTGCATCAGCTGCCTGCATAGGCCGCCGCCCAACTGGAAGTACGAGGACTACTCCCTGTGCGTCCAAATCGTTTATGGCACGCGTCTGCTGTCCAAGCCCAATGTGCTGACCTGCTCGAATGACACGAGCGGGGGCCTGTTTCCACGCCTTAACTTCAGTGCCTGGCTGACCTTCGATCAGCATCCCATCTGCACTCTTCCGCGGGAAGCTCGTCTTACGTTTGTGTTGTATGGCAAGCAGGCGGCCAGCGAGGGCGACCCCAACTCGGAACAGAACGGGGAGAGGCGGCAAGTGACCACGGAGCTGGGCTGGTGCTCCATCCAGCTGTTTGACTTCAAGCGCGTGATGATCTGTGGTCCTTATCTGCTCTCCCTGTGGCCTCCAACCACGGATAAGATGTTGGGACCGGCTCCGGCGCGCGGCTGTCATCCGCATCCCGACTTTTGTCCGGTTTTAAGTATCGAGGTGCCGCCTTATGGCGGTCGCATTGAGTTTCCCGAGCATCAGGAGATCCCCAAGCCTGCCCCGCAGTGAGTAGACTTTTCTCTTTAATGAGAATTCGAAGAATAATATCATTATTTTCCCTCCCAGCTATGACTTTGCCTCGCTCGATGCCAATCTGCAGGAGGAGCTGCTGGACACCGCCGAGCTGGGCTACTCTGGAGCCACAGAACGACGCGAGGTTTTCTGGGAAAAGCGCTTGTACCTGCAGAACTATCCCAATGCCCTGCCCAAGGTCCTGCATGCCGCCCATAGCTGGGACTATGCGAATCTGATTGATCTGCATGCCCTGCTCCACTCGTGGGCACCGCTCTCCCCGCTGCAAGCCTTGGAGCTATTGCTGCCGCGGTATCCGGACGCCAAGGTACGCGAGAAGGCCGTCGAGTGGATCTCCCAGATGCCCAACGATCAGTTGGTGGACTTCCTGCCTCAACTGGTGCAGAGCCTCAAGCATGACACCTATGAGGGCTCGGCGATGGCTCGTTTTCTGCTGGCAAAGTGCCTGGAGTCGCCGCGCTTTGCCCACCACATGTACTGGCTGTTGGTGCACAGTTTGCCGGACGATCCGCACAACTCCATAGGCGCCGCCATGGTGGACCAGGATATCGACGAGTCGCAGGTCACCCAGGCGCGCTACTATCGCCGGAACAAAATGATGCTGCGCGCCTTGATGGCAATCTGTGGGGAAAAGATGTTGCAGCGATTTATGTACCAGCATCGCATGTGTCAGGTAAGTGTATCCACTTTCTATAAAAACTTTAATTTCTATCATTTGCATCGTACAGAAACTCACAACCATAGCGGAGTCTGTCAAGGAGGCCAAGGAGTCAATGCGACAAAAGAGCTTGGCTGCTGGCATGGACGAGGTCCACCAGGATCTGCTGGAGAAGCCCACCTGCCTGCCCCTGGGACCTGAACTGGAGGTAACCGGCGTGAGTGTCCGCAATTGCAGCTACTTTAACTCCAATACGCTGCCGCTGAAGATCACTTTCGTGGGACCTGATGCCGAGACGCTGCCAGCGATCTTTAAGGTAAATTTTTTACCTTTTCAAAACTAGCACAACAATTGCAATTATCTCTTTACCAGTGCGGCGACGACCTGCAGCAGGATCAGTTGACCATACAACTCATTAGAATTATGAACAAAATGTGGCTGGCCGAGCGTTTGGACCTCAAAATGGTCACCTTTAACTGCGTGCCCACCGGCTACAAGAGCGGCATGATTGAGTTGGTCAACGAGGCTGAAACCTTGCGTAAAATCCAAGTGGAATGTGGGCTGACGGGCTCGTTTAAGGATCGCCCCATTGCTGAGTGGCTGGGCAAGCAGAATCCCAGTCCGTTGGAGTATCAGAGTGCCGTGCGGAACTTCACGCTCTCGTGTGCGGGATACAGCGTGGCCACCTATGTGCTGGGCATCTGTGACCGACATAACGACAACATCATGCTGAAGACATCGGGCCATTTGTTTCACATTGATTTTGGCAAGTTCCTGGGCGATGCGCAGATGTTTGGCAACTTTAAGAGGTATGAAAATTAAGAGCAACCTAAATTCTGTTATTAATTAATATTATTTACTCTTTCTTTAGGGATCGTACGCCCTTTGTGCTGACCTCCGACATGGCGTACGTGATAAACGGCGGCGACAAGCCCTCCACTGACTTCCACTACTTTGTGGACCTGTGCTGTCGGGCCTTCAACATAGTGAGGAAGAATGCGGACCTGCTGCTGCACACCTTGGCCCACATGGCCACCGCTGGCATGCCTGGTGTTAATTCCAATGCCGTGACCTACGTGCGGCGTGCACTGCTGCCTTCGCAGTCGAATCCCGAGGCGGCGGCCACCTTTGCCAAGATGATCCAGTCCTCGCTTAAGAGTTGGTTCACGCAGTTCAACTTCTTCCTGCACAATCTGGCCCAGATGCGATTCACCGCCGACGAGGGCACCGGCGAGTTGCTGTCGTTTGTGCCGAGGAAATACACGTCAGTTATTAGGTCTTGGCATGGATTTACGTATATTAATTAGTTATTTTTTATTTATGTAGTATGCAGCAGGATGGCCGCTTGAAGATAGTCAAGGTGGTATGTTTCCAGAAGCACTACAGCATGGAGAAATTTTACATGTACATTCTGGAGGTGACGCGGCATGGGCAGCCCGATCCCACGCACTTGTTTCGATCGTACCGCGAGTTCACCGAGTTCCATCAGAAGCTATGCATGCACTTTCCTTTGGTAAAACTGCACAGGTAAGTGTTCAAGAGCCTCGAGGTATATTTTAGTATTTAGTCTTGTTGAGGAACGAGTACTCATATTTGAATTCTAATTATAAATGATCCGGCTCGAAGAACCCACTTGTTTCTAATTGTAATTATTTGGCTCTAAAGACCATCTATAATTAGAAACAAGTGATTCTGCGATTTAATGAACCGGCTTGAAGGACCATTTATAGTTTGTGTTCTAATTAAGTTTTTATTTAAGATGGAATATGATCAAGTTGGGAATTTTATCAAATAACCTTTCAATGTTCACGTATTCAGGGTGGCCTAACCACCCTTATCGCCTTCTGACTTCGATCTATCAGTCACTTATCTCTAAACATTGAAAACTAAAACTCGGACTTGGCATATAATCGATAATTGCCAACAAGTTACTTTGGAATTCTTGGACTTTCGTGTTGATTCACTTCCGCATTTAGAATGAGACTTGCGATAGTTTGAGTATGTTTTTTACCTTTAATGGCTTTCCTGCCACAACTTTACTGCATTAATTATATAGTCAAAGCGATATGGCAACTTATCAGCGAATTATACACACATATGTACATACAAAAAGTGGGTAAATATTATTAACATATAAAATACTGTATTTGCTAGGGATGTAAGGAGGAAGTAGGGCTTGGACTAGGCTTCGGTATGCGTCCTTAGTGCCGCTGTCATGGAGCGATGTTGGCTGATGGCGCGTCCAAAGACGTCGTCATCGTCGTCGCTGTCTTCTTGAGAGACTTGAGTCCCAAAAAGACGTGGCAACCCATTGTCCGTTGGCTCAAACACTATTGAGCGCTGCATGGGCGTGGGACGGGGCAGGTCCTCGACGTCCTCGTCGGACTCTCCAGCACTCGAGGTCACCACCTCGGCGGACTGGTAGTACTGCAGGTTATCCACATCGAAGCGAACCTTCAGCGCCCTTGGGTCCCGTCTGGCAGGCTGGGGTGGAGCTGACCGGGCTCCGTCCTCCCCATCGGCCTCACTCGAACTGGAGCTGGGCAGCTCTCCAGGCTGATAGCACGCCAGGGGAGGAGCATCACCGCCGCGCACATTTAGGGTGGCGGCGGCTCTTGTGGCTCTGGGGGCAGGCAGAGGAGCTTGACGTGGCGCCGCCACAGCCATTTCCTCGCACAGTTCCTCAAAGTTGTAGACACCATTGCTCTGGGCAGAGCTTGGTGATCTGGCCACTTCTCCATTAACTCCATTAACTTCCAGTTCCTCGTACAGATCCTCTATCCTACTCACATAGTTGGCCTTCTTCGATCTCTGCTCCATTACCTCGGTGTACTTGGGCAAGGTCTGTCCACCCCTCGAGCTTTCCAGCTGCATCAGGGAGTCGTAGTCGGGTAGGTAGGGGAACCCAGGATCATATGGCGGTGGTTCCACACAGGGAAGCGGCGGTTCAGGCTCGAAGATCTCCATTCTAGGTTCCAGAAGCTCCAGCTGATGGAATAGACCCTCCACCTGCTCCACATTGTCCAGGGCGAGAGTGGCCTCGCTCAGCGTGGTCTCAACAGCGGGGACTTGCTCCAAACTATTCGGATGCAGAGCCCAGTTCGGTTCTGGAACATCAGCCACTGCGTCCAGATTCGCAAAGTTCTCCCAGTCCTCGTCGATGCTCTTGCCAAATCCTGGCGGACTACCGGCCGCAGGAAGCTGCAGCTGATCGACATCCAGGATATCCGCCTCGTGTATCACGAAAGAGGAGCGTATTCGCTGGAAATCTCTATCCTGGGTACCCAAAGGTAACTCCAGGTCATCGAATAGGCCACGTTCGGCGGGGGGTTCTATTCTGGGAGTTGTCTCAGCTTCCGGACTTCCTGCTATGATCTCCACAACGAAAGCGGAGTCCGTGTTCCCTGGTTCCTCAAAGGGGTCTTGTGTTCTCTGGGGTTCAGGTTCTTCTTTGGGTATTGCTCCACGGTGTACCTGTGCTGTTACAGAAAAACCCCCTTCCAAGCCATCATCGGGAGTCATTGGCTCCGAGGCCGTTTCCTCGGGAGTGAGCAGTTCCGGCACATCGTCCACAGGATCGAACTTCACATAACGTCCACTGTCCTTGTTCCTTAACTGCGTGGGTCTTGTCACCTCCCCCGACGGCTTGATACTGATCAGCTCATATTTCTCAGCGAAATGATCGAAGTTGGGCATGCCCAGTTCGCTGGGTGGCTCAGGAACTGGAGCCGGCAAGGATTGGTTTAAGGGAGCAATTAGAGGAAGGGTTTTGGGTGCTTCAGGAGTGGTTTTAGGTGGGGCAGACTCCTGTATAAGTTCCAATGGAGCAGGCTGGTATTCTGGCTGTGTCGGAGGAGAGGGTGGCTGCCGGGTTGGTGGAGCCGTGTATTCATAGTGCTCACTGTTCACCTCCAAGCGCCGACGTCGCCGCTCTAGTGACTTTTCGCGATAGGCTACCTTGGATGATCCTTCGTTGGCCCTTGTTTCCCTGGGACTGGCGCCAAATAATCGCAGATTCGGAACACTTCCGGTCATGTAGGAGTTTCCTGTAAGATTTGAAATTTACTAAGAGGCTTCTTTCAAATGTAATCCACAAATTGAATCATAAAGTTCCAGTTAAAACTGATTTTATCATCAGGAAAATACGAAAAATGTACTACCCACGCAAGTTTTGACTGTAGTTTCGATTCAATGATTTCGATTTGCTATCTTTACCTGTCGCTGTCGCTGGTGCTGATGCCGATGGCCATGGGCTTTCAAATTCCTCGAGATTGCGTCGTCGGAACACTCCATGGACAGCGGAATCGGTGCCGTTAACCTGCGGAATTACAGAATTACAGAAACTGCATATTTAAGGGTGTTGTAACAGCTGTTTGGGGTGGCGGTGGCTCTTCGCTCGGATGCGTCACTCGGGCTAGAGGAGGTGCTCTACACATGACCACAGACACGCAAGCTACAAAATTAAATACAAAACCACGTTCGAGGCGATAAGGTGTGCGACTTAACGCTTTGTTTTGAGCTGTCTCTGAACTTATTTATGATGGCTTGAGCTTACTTCAGCCTTTTAAAAAGTTATTAATATTCTGAGAATTATATCAAGAGCAAAGAATAAGAATAACTTTATGAAACTATTACTTCTATTAGTTTCCCCTGCCCTAACCAACATTCTTCAGTTGCTAAAGACTCTATCGGGGCACTCCCAAGAATTTAAATGCAGACACACCGCCGCTTCTACCACGGATTGGAATTAGTGAAAGTCGAATTCAAACTGCGATTTGTATTCCTCACGCCCCCATCGCTAGCTTCTAAAGCACACACATACTCTGCATACACTCTCCCAACACCTGCCCGTGCTTGTGGCGCGTATTTGTGTTTGGCCTGCCTTATCAGAGCCACTTGTCATCGCCGGATCTGCGCTCGTATGGGTGATATGGCTAGCGGTGTGTGGGTATATCGCCAGCAAAGGTATCGGTATCGCATTAACCTTTTTTTTTAACTGCGTGCATCGGCTGCCAAGTTGGTTCTTCTGATTTGCATACGCACCTGCGACTCGAAGGCTGCGTAACGTGGCGGCGGCTGCTGGGCCTGCTGGCTCTGCTGCTGCTGCACCTGCGATCGATCGAAAGTCAGCCGTCGCCGGAAGCCAAAGAGCTTGATGCCGATCAGGGCGAAAACGAGTCCCATGAGCAGCATGGCCGAGGCCAGCGTGGGGCCAACGATAGCCGCCGGCTGACCTGTAGGAGATAACCAAAGGAGGTGATGGAGGAGGAGCTCAACTGGCGGCAGCCCTTACCTTGACCCGGATTCCTAAGCTGCGCCATGTCGTCGTCTTCTTCTAGTCTTGTCTTGTCTTAAAGCCAGCAAATCAGGTGGCTCGCATTCTGGCTGAAATACTGTGGTTTTTCGCACTCTCCCCCCTTTGTTTTGGCCAAAAAATACATATAATGAAACTTCACCACGTCGCTGCTAATCGAAGCGCTGGCTGGCGGCTGTCGGCGTTTAGCTTTCAGCGCTCCGCTCTCCAGCTCGCTCGTCAACTGATTGAGCGCTGACGTCGGCGTTACCGGAGCAGCAGCGGTGGCGGCGGCCCTCGCTTATCGGCGCGATTCGGCTCCGATATCGGTTTGCTCGCTCGATCGGCCGCTCGGCTCGCTCTTCTTTCACCCACTCACCAGTATTCGCCCTCTCTCGGCGGGTCTCCTCTCCTCTGCGATGAAATCAGTCCGCCTCAGTGGCCGAATTATCAGCTATTAGCGGTGTTACCTCAGAGCCATGGCTTTCGAGGGAGACGCTACGGCCAGCACTGATAAGTAATCGCAAAATTTGTACCATGATTTGTTGTCAACGCACCTTGACAAACGGCGCTGACTATATAAACACCATGGCAAAAATAATGCGTTTCCAATTATTGGTGATTAGGAGATAGTAATTATTGTGTAATTACGGATAATCTGATAAGGCACACAGATAAAGGACAGATATTTATATCTTTTACAGAAAGTCAATCCTTAGTTTATAATAAAATTTCATATTTAATAATTTCAGTCTCCCGGCTGGCGTGCATGTAGGAAGGTCCAATATCAAGTCAGTGGCCGAGAAGCGTCTACCTCTTATACAGAGATTTCTGAAATCCCTGTTCGATGCCTCCGAGGAAATCGCACACTCCGAGCTCGTGTACACTTTTTTCCATCCGCTGCTCAGGGATCAGCAGGAGGCCAAGCTGGGGATGCCCAAGATAAAGGGTAAGAGATATCCCATCTTACACTAATTTTTAATTAAATATTTTTATTTCTAATGTTGCAGAGGTGAAACGACAACCGTCGCGGGATAATCCAAATGAGATTGGGCAAATTCGACTATCGCTGCAATATCAACGCGGCGTACTTACTGTGATGGTGCGTAGTTTAAGGTCTTTTGGTTAAATTTTATTAATTAAAAATATGTTTTGCAGATACACCACGCCAAAGGGCTGCCCATGCTTCAGGGCGGTCAGGAGCCCAACACCTATGTGAAGTGCTACCTAAAACCGGATCCCAAAAAGGAGACCAAACGCAAGACCAAAGTGGTGCGCAAGACCTGTGTTCCCAGTTTCATGGAAACGGTAAGTAAATGGTTCAAATAAATATCAAAAAAGCACAATTTAATTATAATTATATTTGAATAAAATTAGATATTATTATATTATTAAATATTTTTATATTTAATTTAGCTGGAGTACCGAATGCCTTTGAATATTATTCAAGAACGGCGACTGCAGGTCACCGTCTGGTCACACGACACGCTGCAGGAAAACGAGCTGTTGGGAGGCTTTGAGCTGGACCTGTCCAAGCACGATCTGCGGCAGGAGCTCTGCGACTGGCATCGCCTGGGATCAGTGCCCAGGAATTGAGGAGGACACTGCCGCCACACTGACAATCAGGCCTAGGATTAAAGCAATACTAATCTAAATACATTTCTGTGCCTGTCCCCTCTCTTGATCGCAATAATACTTACTTGCTCGACGTGATTGTACATTCCATACGCATCTAATTATAAATAACTTTACTGTCGGTAGAGAAGTGTTATTTCTTTCAATTTGTGCCTCAACTGTATGTACATATTTTATACCCACCTCACACACACGCATTCAACATTCTCTTATTGTCATTTTAATGCAATTATACAACTCTAAAGTTCAACTTGGCACACGTTTTATTCATTGGTATTTGGAAATTAGATAAGATCTAAAATGCAGGCAGGTTTGATTGTAATTATAGTTTTTAAACACACAAAAAACATTCTCTTTTAAGTTCCGCGACAAACACTTATTCTCCTGGCAAAGTTACACCAAGTTCAGTATTATGGCAAAGAATCTACTTTTATTAGAGATTATAAAACTCGCTTTTACTTGAATACTTTCAAAACTCAGCTTACAGGCGGGGTGCAGATGAGGATAAATATGGAAATTAAGGTGCACAGTGATCAAAATCAAGGAATTTTGGCAAATATTCAGCTTTACGCACAAAATTCAAATTCAAAATGCTAACTTACGGGCCAGCGATAAAATATAACCTGTAAGTCACCTTTCAGTATCTCTATGAGAAGCAAGAGTGTGTTTTTGGGTCTCAACTCAACTCTAAACAACTTTTAAGCAATTTTACAAAACCAACTACAAGATATAGCAAGTAACTATCAGAGAGAACAAAGTACTAAAAGTGTCTTAACAATTCTAACGAATATTGTAAAATATGTATAAGCGTAACTTCGCAGAGCAAAAGATTATATTTTTATAAAAACAAAGCTACGTCTGCCTGAGTATTTTAAATGAGAATTCTCCGATTCTGATTAATAACTTTATCTGTAGTGTATTTAATGTATGTATGTGTGAACAAAATAATACTGAAATTTAGGAAACAAAAACTTTAATCTTTCTGTAAACCAATTGTACAATTTATAAATTGAAATATTAATTTTTGGCACAAATAAATGAGCATAACAAAATAATAAAGATTCTTTTAATTTGATTTCAGCCTTTACATCAAAGTTTCTACGAGTATGGCACTCGGCCGGTCACAAAAAGAATCAAGGGAAAAAGGGATGGAATAGGATAGGGAAAGGTGTTTTAGAGTCCAAGAAACTTTGCTGATGGTCGTTGTATCTTAGTGAAGGCGACATTGTACCTTTAATAAATATTTAAGGATAGGCAGGATTTATTTCTTCCCTTATTTTATGGTATTTAATTCTTTCAAGAAGTATCTTTTCTAATTTACAACATAAGTATAAAGGAAATAACTGCTGATCCTACCTAACTTTGCTAAAAAAATGGCTAACTTTATCGATAAGAGTTAAGCCATAAATTTAAACATTTATTAATTCTAAATCCCAATCATAATCGATTTGTTTTTTGGTAAAATTATCACCCAAATTACTACAAAATGGAGAAGGTAGATATTTGAAGCTTCAAATAGATAAGCTGTCTTCACTTTATGTAATTTTAAAAACTTTTAAATCTAATTTAAATACAATTTTTATTTAATTTGGGGAAAAGTGAGGTAAAGACATAAAGCCTTGCATAAACTGCAGCTTAAATTTAAGTAATTAATTGTTATTATTGGTTTCCTTGGAGCATATACTTAAAATTAGCTTCCAAGCTCTCCAAATCAAATATATATAAATAATAAATAAATATAATTAATAAAAATCCGAATTTTGAGTTCGGAGCTCGACAATGTAGTGGTTTTGTGTTTAAACTCCTGATCCCGAGGTATTTCTTTCTGAAAACTCTTAAGGGAAATATAGGCTTTTAACAAAAAGAGCTCTGGGAGCTAAAACAGCTACTAAGCGCCCATCCATGTTTTCTACAAGTCTCTAAGTTTGTGCTTATTCGTACACCATAATATGATGCCAATGTAGAAACAAAGTAACCTTTCTAATTCGTTTAGAAATCCAGAAAGTGAGCTTCTTATACTTAGTCAGCTGGGAGCTTCCCGTTCGAATCGTTGATTTAAATTGAAAACCTTTGCATTCGGTTCCCAAAGTATTCAGATTTCAGCAATTCGAATAAATTAAAATTGTAGATCGAGTAAGGACAGAAATGGCGGCTGCTAGCATGGAGAAGGGGGAGCTGATGAGCCAGGTGAAGCAACAGATCGCGCTGGCCAATGCCCAGGAGCTGCTGGCGAAGATGACCCACAAGTGCTTCACGAAGTGCATCCAGAAGCCGGGCAAGGCGCTGGACAACTCGGACCAGCGCTGCATCTCCCAGTGCATGGACCGCTTCATGGATGCCTGGAATCTGGTGTCTCGCACCTATGGCAATCGCCTCCAGCGGGAGCAGTACAGGACGATGGACACCATGGAGATGACCAACTAGGAACCGACTCTTCTGATCGCTTTATCGTTACGTAAAATAAAGCCGAACTCGTTTTGTTTTCAACTCAGTCCCAATTACAGTTTAAAGTTCGAATTTCCACCCTTCCTGGCTGCTTATCGCTCCGGCGATTATATAGAATGCAACCCAAGGGCTGGGGTCTTAGATAGTCATAAGCTGTCTGCTTGATATGTGCACTTTTTGCTGATCGCTATCGTGTTTGGAATGGTCTTGGTAGCTAACGGATGAACAAGTGCTCGGCTCACTGGCCCCAATGCAGTTTGCGATGAGACGCCAGTTTCCAGAGCACAAAAAAATGTGTAGTTTCGAGACCACTCTAATCCATTGCACTATCTCCCCCTATATGCAAATTCAATTCGTTTTTTTTTGTTTTGAATAGGGTTTTTGGGTCTCGAATAGAGGGATAGATATAACTATTTTCAAGAAGATTAACTGAGATTTGATGGCAAACGATTTAAGGGTTTAAATAAAATAAAATATACTTTTTGAGAGGCCAAATTCTGTTTATATTTATAAGATCTAGGAGCTGCTAAATTAGCAAATTCATCCTCCTAAATGGTCGAAAAATTACAAAGAAAATAGAGGTTAATTTCAAAGATAAAATCAAATAATATAGCATTGGTTTGCCATCTTTAAAGGCGATATGCCTAAAGATAGGGAAACCATTTAAGGCCACTTAAAACCAAATTAATAATAATATGTGCATTTTCTTCTGCCCAAAACCCGGTTGCCTATCAAAATTCTCTGATATCAGTGCTAGCCAACGGACTCCCATTTTAGTGGGTGCAGGTGACCCCGTGCACTGGCCGAAAATTTACTGCAAGTAATTTCTAAAATTAAAAGAATAAGAAAAAAAAAACAAAAATCAAAAATAATAAAAAAATGCAAAAGATAAAATGCGAATTCGTGGCCGAACTTATTGGCTCGAATACCAGAGGTAACAAAATCCAACAGTGAATTTTTCCTCAACTAGGTACATTCGAAGCCACACAAGTTACGATAAGAGTGCGGGCCAAAACCCCGCCATATAGTGGAGTCCGGAGCTTGCAGCCGAAAGCTCTCCGGTGATACTAAAAATAGTAACCACCCGCCCCCGGAGCAAGTGCCCCCAAGGCTTGAGTAATCATCATTGCAAGAATACGGGCACGATAAGTGCTGAGGCGGCCCCTTATCGGAGCAACTAATCGGATGACTTGGCCCCGCCGAGGGGTGGCTAATGGGTGGATAGTGGGAGGTGGAATGTGGGTCGGTCGGCTTGGCCGTTACACTATCGTTGCTCTCGCCCGCAGGTCTCCCAAAAGGGGCGACATTGGTGTCAGCGCAAGGTGAGCCGAGATAAAGGCTTGCTGACTTGCTGACAGTCCCATTACTGGTGTAGATTAGAAAGATTAGAAATGCCGGTGGAGGAGCTTTCGAGAGACAATATAATCGCTAATCACGATCGTTGAAGAACGTATTTATACTTTGGGATTTTTCTTTAATCTTTATAATATCAAAATGCTATATTTTTTAACGAGTTTATAGGATAGATACTAAGCATGACTTATGGAAATTTCTGTTGATATTAAGAGCGAGTTTTGTAATATTAGAAATAAAAAATTCGTATATATGTATTTATATATTTGTTAAGGGCTCGCTGTAGATTTAAAAGGGTAGAAATACCGGGAATGAGGTTTTAAAAAGGAAATATTAGCTATTATATATCTTTCCCGGTTTAAGTATATATTTGTACATTGGCATCTTTTCTTAATCTTTATTATATGAAATGCTATATTTTGAACTTAAATATTTGTCTTGCTTTAAAAGAGAACTGAAGTAGCTTTTAAAAGGATAATTATGATTGTTGAAGAACACATTTATATTTTGGAAGTTTTTCTTTCTAATATAAAATGTTATATATATTCTATATATTTTTAATATATATAGAATATTTAAATTTGTCCTGCTTTGTATTTATAATGAATAAATGAATTGTTATTACAAACCCTTTAACTGTTTGAGGTCCCATTATAATTAAGATTCTTTACCCTTAACGTAAATTTTCCCCAAGTATTTAAAACATTTTGTTTCTATTTTTGCACAGTTACACAAATTTCTTCAAACTAATTCTAGCTAACAATTTCCGATTACGTCAAAAGGCATAGTACAAGTGTAAGACATGAATACCATTCTGCTCACTTGAGTGATCGACAACGAAGTATTTTCAATTTATTTAAACTATTTGCTTTGTACAATTTCCTTAACAAATTCCACTTGAGGTTTGGTTGTTGTTTTTAATTATTTAGAAAACCGTAGAATATAAATAGAGCTGTATTGGCCTGCCGCGTTGCATATTGTCCAATGTGCTTTTAAAATGCGAGTGGGTAAGTTCTTAAATTATTAAAAGAACAAAAAAGGATATTTCATCACTTATATTTTTCAGTGAATGTCCTATGGGCAGTCCTTTGGATCGTTCCCCAGGCCCTAGCGCGGGACTCCTGCGCAGGGCAGTCGTTTGGATCCAGAGCAGTCGACCCGGAAGATCCCCGTTCGTATATCCTGTGCCTGGGCTTACTAGGCCAGATTAAGAGCACCTGCCATGACGGTTATCATTTTGACGCCGAGACCCAGGGCTGTGTGGCTGGAAACCTGGCTATCCATAAAAAGCAAAAGGAACCAAGTCTAGTTGAGGCCAAAAAGGAAGTGAATATCAAGCAAAACATAAATGTGGACAGACCCGTGATATTTAACATCTTTGGAAACTTGAATTTGTATGGAAGTCTATGGGGTTATTCCAAAGACCATGAGCTGACTTCTTCAGACTCTTCAAACCCTAACACATCGTTGACCAAATATTCGCTGGAAAGTTCACCCGAGGAAATCGCATCCAGCCCAGTGGATATCCCTAGTTTATTTCATAAACAGCTTTATTCATTAACTGATGAAGGAGGTTTTTCAACTGAAGCTCCAGACTCAGAAAGCTCCACACTGGAGAATGGTCAAGATACCGAAAGTCCACTAACCACAGAAGGACTGGAAGATGGGATATCTTCAAGTTCGGAGAGTCCGTCCACAGAAACATCAACAGGAGCAACGGAGGAGTTATCCTCCACGGCATCGCCCTCAGAAAGCTCCACACCGAGTGCTGAAAACCCTTTGACGACTGAGACGTCCTTGGAAGTGATCAGCTTAAGCTCCGAAGATCCGCGGTCTACAAGCGCTCCGGAAGGTTCCTCCTCAACAGAATCTTCTTCAGAAAGTTCCACAGAAGAAAGCATTTCAAGCTCGGAGAATCCTTTGACAACCGAGACATCCTTGGAAGAGATCAGCTCAAGCTCCGAAAACCCACTGACGACTGAGACATCTTTGGAAGAAATTAGCTCAAGCTCCGAGGATCCGCTGTCTACAACCGCTGCAGAAGAGTTATCCTCAACAGAATCTCCATCAGAAAGTTCAACCCAAGAGAGCAGCTCAAGCTCGGAAAATCCTTTGACAACCGAGACATCCTTGGAAGAGATCAGCTCATCCTCAACAGAATCTCCTTCAGAAAGTTCAACGCAAGAAAGTAGCTTAAGCACAGAAAATCCTTTGACGTCTGAGACATCGTGGGAAGAGATCACCTCAAGCTCCGAAGATCCACTGTCTACAAACGCTGCCGAAGGTTCTTCCTCAACGGAGTCTCTATCAGAAAGTTCAACGCAAGAAAGCAACTCAAGTTCGGAAAATCCTTTGACAACAGAGACCTCCTTAGAAGAGATCAGCTCTAGCTCCGAAGATTCACTGTCAACAAGCGCTTCAGAATCCTCATCAGAGTCTCCTTCTGAAAGTTCAACACAAGAAAGCAACTCAAGTTCAGAGAATCCTTTGACAACCGAGACATCCTTGGAAGAGATCAGCTCTAGCTCCGAAGATCCACTGTCAACAAGCGCTTCAGAATCCTCATCAGAGTCTCCTTTTGAAAGTTCAACGCAAGAAAGCAACTCAAGTTCGGAAAATCCTTTGACAACCGAGACATCCTTGGAAGAGATCAGCTCTAGCTCCAAAGATCCACTGTCAACAAGCGCTTCAGAATCCTCATCAGAGTCTCCTTCTGAAAGTTCAACACAAGAAAGCAACTCAAGTTCAGAGAATCCTTTGACAACCGAGACATCCTTGGAAGAGATCAGCTCTAGCTCCGAAGATCCACTGTCAACAAGCGCTTCAGAATCCTCATCAGAGTCTCCTTTTAAAAGTTCAACGCAAGAAAGCAACTCAAGTTCGGGAAATCCTTTGACAAATGAGACCTCCTTGGATGAGATCAGCTCTAGCTCCGAAAATCCACTGTCTACTGGCGCTTCAGAATCCTCATCAGAGTCTCTTTCTGAAAGTTCAACGCAAGAAAGCAACTCAAGTTCGGAAAATCCCTTGACAACAGAGACCTCCTTGGAAGAGATCAGCTCTAGCTCCGAAAATCCTTTTGAAAGTTCAACACAAGGAAGCAACTCAAGTTCGGAGAATCCTTTGACAACCGAGACATCCTTGGAAGAGATCAGCTCATCCTCAACAGAATCTCCATCAGAAAGTTCAACGCAAGAAAGTAGCTTAAGCTCCGCAAATCCTTTGACGCCTGTGACATCACCGGAGGAAATCAGCTCTAGCTCCGAAGATCCGCTGTCTACAAGCGCTTCAGAATCGACAACAGAATCTCCTTCAGAAAGTTCAACACAAGAAAGCAGATCGAGCTCGGAGAATCCTTTAACGACTGAGACATCCTTGGAAAACAACTCGCCAGCTTCATCGTCCACAGAAGCTTCATTTGATAGTTCAACCGTAGGGGTTAGTACGGAAAATCCATCGCCAACAGAGCCTTCTCCGGAAAGCTCAACAGAACCATCTCCTCAGAGTTCTACAGCGGAAAATTTATCTAGTTCTGAGAATCCATTGACCACGGAATCTACACCCGACAGTACAACTGAGGGGAATGTGCCAAGCTCCGCCAACCCATCAACGACTACCCCATGTACCACTGTGCCACCTCCAGGAAGTTCGACGGCGATTCCCGGGAATCCGTCTACCTCAGAACCATCACTGGGCACCACAGAAAAAGACGGTGGCTCAGGAAATGCTGGCTCTGAAAGCCCTGGAACAGGCAGCTCTACCTTAGAACCATCACAGGGCACCACAGAAA